>JAIUZE010005118.1:0-15493 GCA_022085475.1 Heliosperma pusillum
CAAATACTATTAGTTTAAACATCAACATGAGTGAGTAGTTTCATTTGTCTAGGGATAAAGGAAGCCATACATAATTAGTAAGTTGTAATTGTTAAAATAAGGATGAATTAATATTGATAAATTATTTCTATCACATGCTTGTATTGTTTTGTTAATCTTTATTATTTGGTCAATCACATTGATTAAATTTGTTAATTCATTCTATAAGTCGAGAGGCACGGAATCGGATTAGACTAAGCATGTGAAGTAGGACGACTCTAGTTATAACGAAAGTTCTCTAGGACTCGACCTAAGGTTGACACTAATATCGAGAAATTGGTGTCTTTAGCCTAAACAATTAAGAATATTAAGAATTCTTATGTTTAACATGAGCATTTACGTATTTGCATGAGTGATCCGACTCCCCTAGACTCTTTCAATATTATTTAGTTGACATCATATTTTGCTAAACATCAAACCAAACCAAACCATTAAACCGACCTTGATAGTAGTCTTTTCACAGCATTTCATAGCGAAATTCCCGTCTCCTTGTGTTCGACCCCTCGTACTACATTAATTTGTGTCTAGGGAAATTTATCTTTGCATAGGTGTGCGATATATCCTATCAAAGATTCTCAAGGAGGCTCATAGTACACCCTATTTCGTTCATCCCGGTAGCGATAAGATGTATAAGGATCTGAAGCTACAATTTTGATGGCCAAACATGAAGAAAGAAATCACCGATTTTGAGAGCTGTTGTCTAATGTGTCATAAGATGTTAAGTAGAACCGAAGTGATGTCGATATAGATTAAGAAAATCACGCAACCCCAAGCATTGACCCCTAATCCTTAAGGCCAACAACATTTCAACAATGAAGGGGAATTGTGCTAAAAATAAGTTAGCCATGTCCCCTATCGTGGTTGGCAAGCCTGACCTTGTGGGAATGCGTGATGTAGCAAATAAAGTAAAAATAAAAGGAGGAAACCACTTAGCTGCGTCCCCGGTCGGGGCCCTCAACCCCGATCGGGGTCGACTATGTCCAGGCGTTTGAGACGCCTCCTCTACTCCTCTTAACTCGACTTTATTCCTCATAATTTCTGGTGATTGCTGAAGCGTTGGATCGCAACTATAAATAGAGAAACCTCCGAGCTTTGAAAAACACACTAGAATACAACAAAAATTTAATACATTTCCTATCTCATAATATTTCTTAGATTTAGTATTAACATTTCAGTTTTATTTTTTGTTTTCAACGTTTGAGTTATTGTTATTCAAGATTTCTTTTGAGTTCTTCTTGGAGTTATTTTATGTCCTTATTCAAGTTCTTATTCCATTACTTAGGTAATCTTTGTTCTCTTATTTAGACTTCATTATAAGATTTATATTGTTGTTGAGTTTTCTATTATTCTCATTTTAGTTTCTATATAATATTATTTAGCATTTATATTATTATTGTTGTCATGTTTAAATTAGTCGAATCCATGTTTGTTGTTTTAGTTATAGTTATGAGTAAGTGATCCCGTACTCTAGGGAGCAGGGAAACCATGTAATGTTAGTATATATTTATTGAATTGGGTAAAATACATTCTTATCATTGTCGCTATCACATGCTCCTTTTTAATTGATACGAAGTAATATTTAATTATTGATCCCAATCATTGGTTTGTGTGTTGATTCATTTCCTTAGAACGAAAGTCGAGAATAGAGTTAAACATTGCATGGGTTAGTAGTCCGACCTAGTAAGTATGAGAGCCCGCTAGGACCCGTTATATGGTTAGTACTCATATCGATCGAAAGGTAAGTACCATTTGGCCTAGACATTGCTTGATTGTTTATTCTCTCAATCCGATACTTGTATCATAATTTGTTAAGCACTTCTTAACCTACCAATCCAATCACTTAATTGATACCTTAAGAAAATTCTGTCTATAACATTTCTTTTGCATCTACCACCTTCCGTGGATCGACCCCTTACTTCCCTAACTACATTTGTTTGTTAGCTAAGTCTATGGTATTTTTGTTAGATATGCGACAAGCCTATCATTTGTGTCGAACCATATTTTGCTAAGTTTTTCAACTATTCAATTCATCCTCATTTAATGGATCAAGTTTATTAAACTCAACAATTGGGGGACTAGCAAAGATAAGATCATCATCACCATCTTCCTCATTTGTCATCAAATTCTCATCAAGTGTGGCAACTCCTCATCAATCGCATCACCTTCTAATTTACCATCAAATTCCCTGTCATTTACATCATTTGTTTCAAGAGATACAAATTGACCAACATTATCTAGCCTAATAGGAATACTTGGTGTAGGGGTAACAATTTGGCTAGTGAAAACTTCAACAAATATGTCCATGGGAGGATTATTTGAATGATTAACACTAGCCTATAATGCTTTAAAGGCCCCCTCATTATTAAGGGTTACAACTTTAAAATACCCGGAACTTGGATTCCATTTTGACAATCAATTGAGTGCCAATCCCCTGTATATCTCTTCAACTAATTCCAAATTTGTCATTTTTGTACTAGATAAAATAAAACATTGATTCTCTCCTCTATGAGAAACATATCCATTTTGCTCTACCACCTCTCCATCCTAATAACACATAAGAGGATAATCACAAATTTTCATTCTATACAACCAAATTAAAAATGTAACACATTTAGTATAAATCAAGAATTTCTAAACTAATTATACCCAAAACACATAACTACACCAAAATTAGAAGCCATTAGAACAAACACACTAATCTAGGATTTCAAGATTTGGGGATTTTAATATAAATGAATAAATTTATATATGAGAGGTAGATCTAAGCACAAAAACAGCAAAAACAACATAATTAAAATCAATGAAAACAAAAATTACTAAAATCTAAGAGCATTCAAGATTGTATTACCTTGCTAGTTAGGAATTATGTCTAAGAACTGCTAGTTAGGAATTATGTCTAAGAATCAAGCCCGGTCCTGAGTTTTTTAGGGCCCTAAGCAAAAGCGTAAATTTGGGCCCCTTAAACAAAGTACAATGTTTAACTTTTTTTAATGAAAACATACGATATCAATTCCTTTAAAAATACGTTGTTTGTAGTGAAGACTAAGAGAGTGGTGGAAATTGGAAAACATTTTTTTTATAGAGGCCGAATTTGATAGCGAGCAAAGGATGATTTTCATAATTTGGAGTGGGTTTAATCAATTCTTCACTGCAGCGGAAAAGACATTGTGAACTTTGGGTGGAGCATTGTCAGGTTTTGGTTGGGTGGTTTTGCTTTCGCCCAAATATAAGATCTACCTTAAAGGTTGTGGCCGAATTTTAGTGGTAAGCAAAGGTTGACTATCAAATTTCAGTAGTGAGATGTAATTTTGGTGTTAATATGGATGAGAGAGTGACGATCAGTAATTTTGGTGGTGTTTTGACTAAAGTAATTTATGGCCTTATATTAGTAGTGGGTTTGCTCCAATTTTGGAGGTTGCGGAATGTGAAGTAAGGGTGGTAGATGGTGGTAGCGCAAAAATATTAATCCTTAAGGCATTAAATTTTATCAAGAGCACAAGACTCTAATACCATATTAGAAGACTATCTCAACTAAAACTTTAATGTTATGTTTGAGGCCCAATCAATCATAATATTAGAAGATGATTTCATAATATTAGAAGATGATTTTAAAGATCATCTCAACCTTAACACTGAGCCGTCTAACTCAAGTAGTCGTTGCTTGGGAATTAGAAGAGGAGTTTTATAATCGTCTGAATTACAATTAAATAAAGAAGAAAAGAGTTGGGAGTTTGGGTCTTAGAAAAAGAGGGGAGAGAAAAGTTAGGGTGAGAAATTAGAAAACCGTCGCTTTAGTTTTGCTAAATTAGATATTTTTTTACTATTAATATTTTAAAATCTGGATGAATGGCCCCTTTTTGACTTGGGCCCTAGGCGCCCGCCCCTCCAAACAACCCTCAGAACCGGCCCTGCTAAGAACTAAAGGATGACAACCCTATGCCGGAGACACACCGGAGACACACTGAAGATGAGGTGTGAGGTGAGGTGAGGTGAGGTGAGATAAGGGAGAGTTGAGTGAGTCAGATTTTAGAGTGAAATGGTAGTTTGGATTTCGATGGGTTCTATTGATAAAGAGGTGATTTGGTCTATTTTAAAAAAAAAACATACTACAAAGACACACTATTCGGATGGCGTGTCTATAGAATGAAACACGCCATTCAGATTGGCGTGTTTTATCTGCTCTAGTTTTCAGAAGCTCAGGCAAACTATGCCTTTCCCTACTCTGTGTAGACACGCCTATTTAAATGACGTGTTTACCATTTGCAGTTTTGAGAAGTCTCTGCTTCTCTTTGTATCAATACTCACTATAGACACGTCAACAATGGTAATGGTGCGTTTCCTCTATATTTTTGGTTCACAAAACTCAAGCTTACATAGAAACCATTTTGATAAATAGTTCGAAATTCGATACAAAACAACAAATACTCTATTTTTTTATCATTATTTTGAAAAATGCTTTCCTTAAAAATTCATTGTAACCTTATATCTCGCACTAAGTCTTGCTTGTGACGGAGCGACCCATCGCAAGCTTACAACATATCAAATCCCTATAAAGAGCAAGTGACAAGACAAGTTGAAGGGAATTTAACTCGTCGCAATTCCGTCACAAATGAGAATTTGTGTATATCTCGTGCCTTTATTTGGTGGAAGAGTGGAGCCCTAAAATACACAGTACTCCTAATCACCTGGAACCCACCACTCCAACACATTGCAACACTTGCTTCCTGCTCAGTACGTTTTCTCTTCTCCCTTTTTTATTTTTTTCTGCAATTCGGCTGTCATTTGTAACTTATATAAATGTATTTTCAAGTACTGTAATTTTGACAACTATGGTTCCTTCTGACTGGAGCTTTTGTTAAGAAGTTCTTTACTAAAGTTGTTTGATTTATTTTTCCTTTATAATAAACACAAATTCTCATTCAAGACGGGCATTATCTCTCACAAGCACCCCACTTGCATATTGTGAGAAGGGAACTATCCGTTTTGAGCTTGTGACGGATAGTGCCACTAAGACGAGCTGTTATAAAAACACAGTAAAGGAACTTTGCATAATGTACTTCAACTTGGATTTAAATACAGGAACTTGTCTCAGAAGATGAGTCGAAGATCCCTAAGTGTAGAGCCAAAACAGTTCTATGAAAATTGGAAAGGGGGCATAGTTTGTATCAGGGTTAATGGTCGTTTAGAGGGTGGCGGAGTTTTTGTTCAGGTTGGCTCAAGACAATTAGTTCTCACTGCTGCTCATGTCGTTTACCAAAAAAAGAATTTGAGTGTGGATTGTTGTGATGGAAGATCGTTTGTTGTTCGAATTGTTCATATCAAAAGGGAGTTTGATTTGGCATGGCTTCAAGTTGTAGAAGGGGACACAAGTGGTTTACAATGCCTCAAATTAACTGATAATCAGATATCAAACGAGTCTTATGTTCATTTTATAGGTCATCCGCGTATGGCTCGCTATACTTATAACATGGGTAAAGTTGCTTCTAGTAGCCGCACTTGTGGTAATATTTATTTTGGTGATTTGCGTATGCAGAGAATGCCCAGGTTTAACCAAGTTCCTGATCCTAATTTTATTGATGACTTTTTGGGGTTGAGGTCGGATATTTTATTGGTCCGAGCAAAAAACGTACACGGTGGTGGAAGGGTTGGTGGAACTGGAGCACCGTTTTTGGATTCTAATGGAGATATTGTGGGGATTTATAGTTTTAATTACCGGGAAAGTGATTATGCTATACACTCTCTGGTAATTAAACAAGTGAAAGGTCTTGTTGAGGCTACTTATAAGTAGAGTATGATAGGTTAGTGAATTATTATCGTTCATTTGTATCTAGATGATTTAGATGCAGCAGCTTAATATTGATCTGGTGTTCAAGATTATATATGTTAATTAATGAAATGTTTGTCTCTTTTAGGGACTGCTGAAGCATCTAGTAGCGGCATGTGACTTCACATCGTCTCCCGGTATAATTCTGTGCAGCTAATTGCTTGTAACGATTCCATCTTAGAAGAAGCGTATGAACAATTCTAATCGCCTCCTATTCTGTTAGCTTATGTTGACTATGTAGTAGAATTTGAAAAAAGAAAAACATTATCTATTGATCAATTCCATGTTTCTAGGTCTTGACTCTTGATGATATGGTTCTTTTTTATCAGCTCTTAAGAGTGTATGGAATGCATTTTTATCAGCGGTTTTTTGGTGTGTTAAGTTGTCTGCTGAGATTGATGTGTTTGATTTCGTTTAGAGCTTTCGCTAGACTAATGATGAGGAGTGGGGATTGGATAAGAGTTTGATAGCAATAGTGTATGGATTTTGTTCTGTTGAATGTGCATTTTTTATTGGCCTGACTGTCAGGGGCTGGTTCTTAGTGATCGTGTTTAGTGCAATCGCAATCATGCTCTGTAGAACTTGGGTAGTTAAAAGGACTTCTAGGAAAGAGAAACAGAAGTGAGGAATGATTCAAGATCCTTAGAAACTTCTAACTTTGCATAATGAAGTGCTAGTGTAATTGTGTCATACGCCTTCATCTGATTGAGCATGCATGCGAAACATTTGTTATGAGCTGGATGCTACATCATTGCTGGTGCGTTTGAGCATACTGTCAATTGGGTAAAGGAAACAGCATACTGAGGTTGTCCAAGTATCAAGCTTCGCTGACATTCATAGAATTGTAAGAGGAAGTGTCCGAATGAAAACCTATGTACGACTGACAACTTTCCAGCATGATGCAATGGTAATACAAAGTGTCCAAGTAAACACATCTCTTTGGTTTGTAGTTTTACACTTTTATTACCATTACATTTCTGCGGATCTTAGAGCTATTGTGTACGTATTCATCCCCTTAAAGGGGGGAGAATAAAGTCACAAAGTTCACGAGGCATTAGAAGCGGACTAGGCCAACTGTCTGTCATGCAACTTGCAAGCTTTTCGCTGTAAACAAAACATTAATTATTTGTCGTTCCGTTTACTATGCAACGAGTTGCTTTTTTTAGAAACCTAGAACAATGGTGAGGCACGTGAGTGAGAAGGGTATTGTGCATAATAATGTATATATAGTGATGGTTTTAAGTTACGAGTTATGAAGAACCAGAAAACTCTGCTGGTTTACCCTTTTTCTTATGTTTGACTATCATGTCGTTTATTGTGTTTAGCTGTGATTGTGGTGCTAAGAATACACGGTGAGGTGGCTTTGAGGGTATGGTGATGGTGATGTCGAGATGGCTAGTTGTTAGATATTTACAGTGGCATGTCGATGGCTGTGATTGTGAATGGTTTTGGAGGCGGTGGATCTGTTCATGGTGGTGGTGGTTGTAGTGGATGTGTAGACGGAAGCTGCTGAAATGTCTTGATACTAAGGACTCGTACAATTAGCTACTATTTTTTGTTGCTTGCCCTTATTAATTGGTTGGTCTCATTGAAGACGGGTCGGATCTCCTCTCACAAGCAGGCAAGTGGGAGGGCAAATGGGAACTAAATGGATCCCCACTTGCCCTCCTTGTGAGAGGGGATTCGGTCGTATTCTTTGAAGACGGATATTCCCCGTTTTCAATGAGAATTTGTACTTGTTGATTAAGATCTATTGCAGACTTTGCAGTACTTTTTGTTAGCATTTCGCATCAGTTCTTATCTAAAAAATCATTTGACGAATTCATCAAAAAAAAAATCATTTAGAAATTTAAGGAAAGAGTCACGTAATAGATTCCACAGGGCTATGCTTTGTTCAAAATCCATCAATTATCTAACTTCATTAAAAAAAAAAAACTTAACCTACATTAAAAATATTTATTTTCTTATAAACACACTTATATTTAGGGTATTTTTTCTTTAATACTTTATTTATTAATGGTATTATGAAATATTACATTCTTGAGAATTATACGGCATATTTAAGCTAATTTTTTTACCATCAGCTCAAGAACACTGACCTGAAAATCAACTGAAATTGTATTAATCCGACTCAAAATAACAATAACCGATTCAAGTTGCTAACCGAAAAGAGTCCGATAGAAACCAAAAACTAAGGTCAACCCGATTAATTCGATCCGAAACCGAATCGAATGGCCCAATTTGCCTGGTCTAGACTCTAGATACATTGACGATTGGGACACATATTAATGAAAAACCTTCGAAATCGAGAGAATCTACTATATATAAAAGCACAATCATTTAGAGTGTTTTCATTGGCTCCCCCTTTTAAGGAAGTGGAAATTCTTTTTTTTGTGTGTAGGGACACCCCCATTTTCTTTTGTGTTATTTAATTTTTCTTCTAACTATGATAAAAGTATAAAACACCCCATTATTCCAACTATTATTAAGAAATTAAAAATACACATTACATTATACAAATCTCATTTTCCAATGCACAAAAATTACAAAAATTACAAAATTAACATCAAATATATTTCTTTATATAATTAAAAATAGATGATAAGAGTAAAAAAAAAAATAAACTTTAAAAGACCCCCCATTTTCTTTTGTGTTATTTAATTTTTCTTCTAACTATGATAAAAGTATAAAACACCCCATTATTCCAACTATTATTAAGAAATTAAAAATACACATTACATTATACAAATCTCATTTTCCAATGCACAAAAATTACAAAAATTACAAAATTAACATCAAATATATTTCTTTATATAATTAAAAATAGATGATAAGAGTAAAAAAAAAAATAAACTTTAAAAATTCTTCACAATATTAGAAAAAAATTAATGGATATGTTTCTTTTTTTTATTAAAATAACATACAATAGAAAATGAAAAACCTTACAAAGACTATTTATCTACATATTTAAAAAAATTAAGTATTTACGAAAATTTCAAAGAAACAATATAAAATGTAAAACTTTACAAATGACCGACACATGTAACGATGTTGCTTAATTTTTTAGGTATTTTACCATATTTCATAGTTTGTTTGCAATGACAATATAGTTTAAATTTTAAAAAAAAATTATTACACAATGCAGTGTAAATAGCAAAGCTGTGCAAATTGTGCACATGTTTAAAACTAGTTATCATTATCATCCAGTATTCTTCCTAGGGTAACCGCACTTACCTAGCTCGCTTTCTCCTCTTTATACTTGTCAAAACTGTAAATTGTGAACCATAGTTTTGGTTTGAGTAAGATGGATTGGTCCCCTCATCCAAAAGGTTTGCTAATTCTGTCTACATATTGTTGTTTTACACTTTTACCTTTATTATAAGTTGATTAACCAATTAATTAATTAGTTGATTAATTTGTGGGTTGTGGGTTAATGTGCAATATCTTATAAGAGAAAGTGTATGATAAATTTATTCTGTAGGTTTCCTTTTGATATTGAAGACTCTAAGCTTGACTTGGACACTAAGATTTCTGCTCTGCAAACTGCTCAAACCCTCGTCTGTCTTAAATCTTACTCAGGTTGGTTATTTAATGCAATTTACTACGCAATTACCATTATGGTTCCTCTCAAACTGAAGACGGATAGTGCCCCTCTTACAAGTAGGGAGGGCAAGTAGAGGGTGTAACGATTATTATAATTAATATTATTTATTCTCTATTGTGTGGACTAAATTACTGATATTAGTTGCCTTAATTAAATAATGGTTAAATATATTATTTCGGGTTTTTATTAGGAGTCCTAGTTTAAGTAGATTATGGTAAATAGTTACAGGCTATTTACATAACTGACTACTTATTCCATAAAGCCCCTCCTGCCACCTTTCTATATAAGTACACCTGTTTGTGCTTTAACCTAATTCATTCATTCACCAACACACAAGAAAGAAAGTGAATTAGAGAATAAGGAAGGTAGGAGAAGGCAAAGCAATAAAGGTTTATTATTTATCTTTCTCAAGTAACTTTATTATCAGATCTGATGGCTGCACCACGTAAGTACCTTTCAGTAATTATCGCTTTAATCAAGATTCTATAATTTATGTTTACATGTGGTATCAGAGCATGGTTGTGATTATAGTTGTAATTCTGATTAATGTTCTAATTATGTTTTTATGATTGAATTTAATGTTTTAATCATGATGTTGTAACATTCATTCATAATTTATTGTATACCCTCATGATTGATAGTGTATCCTGTTATGATGATCGTTTCCGCTGCCTAATCGAATTATTTCGTTTTATTTTATTTATGATGATTATTTATGATGATGTTTTGCGCTGCCTAATTCGATTTGAATGATTATTATGTTTATTATGCGTATGAATGCCGTCTGTTGTCTAACCTACTCGATCGAGGCGGTTTGTTTATGCTTCTGCTCGATCGAGCTAACTGCCTACTCGATCGAGTCTCTTCTGATTTGCTTCTGCTCGATCGAGCTGATGGTGTACTCGATCGAGTGGTTCCCTTTTGCCTTGTTCTCGATCGTGCTAAAGTCTTTCTCTATCGAGATGCCTTGTTTAATAATGATGTTGCTCGATCGAGCTAATGTTCTACTCGATCGAGCCCTTATGTTTATAATTCTGATCGATCGAGCTAATTTTCTACTCGATCCAGCCCTTATGCTTTTAATTCTGCTCGATCGAGCAAATGCTCTACTCGATCGAGCCCTTATGCTTTTATTTCTGCTCGATCGAGCAAATGCTCTACTCGATCGAGCCCTTATGATTTTGATCCTGCTCGATCGAGCTATTTTTTACTCGATCGAGGGGTCTTGTTTTGCCTTGTACTCGATCGAGCTAAAGTTGTACTCGATCGAGGGGTTCTTCTTTGTTTTCTTCTCGATCGAGCTAAAGTTGTTCTCGATCGAGGTGTTTAAGTTTATTTTCTACTCGATCGAGCTGATGTTTTACTCGGTCGAGGTCTTCCCGTGCTGTTTCAATACTTATTGTTCGGTTTCATTGTATGCTCGCATAATATTATGTTACTATGCTTAAAGGAGACCTTCGCATTATGATGAGTTGAAATTCACCACAGTGATTTCATCTCGTACGCGATCAGATCTCATAATGTAATTGGGCATTCACATTATGTTGATGTTCACCACAGTGGACTCAAATTATGCAGTGAATATCCGACTAAACATACATTCTTATTGAATATTAATTATATCTTAAGTATTGATTAAAGGAGACCTCCGCATTATGACGTGTTGAAATTCACCACAGTGAATTCATCTCGTACGCGATAAGATCTCATAATGTATTTAAATTGGGCATTCACATTATGTTGATGTTCAACACAGTGGACTCAAATTATGCAGTGAATATCCGACTAAGCATCTAATGGGGTGAAATAACTCGTATTAAGGTTTTACCCACAGGTAACCTAACATTAAAGTAAAACACCCAATAAAGAGAGTATTCTTGATTATGTAATTAAGCGTGCGTAGGTTGTCCACAGATACTACACATCGCCTAATGAATGTTTATAAGTTACTCATTTAAGTTTCAAGTCTTAGTCATAATTGCTATTGTGTGATAAACTCAAAGCCTAATGTTCTGAGCATTATTCATAATGCAGTACCGTAGCAAAGCTCTCTCAATAACATGACAGTCTTTGCTTAAAGTTCTTACGAATTACCACTGCACTAAACATTAAGTCCTCCATTTCGGAGATAGGCTGTACTACAGCCAGTAAGTACATGGAAATCATTAAGGAACGCTTTCAGACTACCGAGAAAGCGGTAGCTGGAAGGCGTATGTCTGAACTTATCCCCAGGCACATCATGTGCATCATGTAAGCGGGAAATCTAAAGGTAAGTTTAGAAACAGAAAGGGCATTAAGTTAAGCCCTTCTGATAAACCGTCTGCAACTGGCATAAAGAAGGAAATTAAGAAGCAGTAAAGTTGCCTTTTCTGTAGGAAACCTGGGCACTTTCAGCAAGACTGCATAAAGCGTGAGAATTGATTCGAAAAGAAGGATAAGCTTTTGGTTGTAGTATGTTTCGAATCAAATTATGATGAAATTCCTTCTAATACATGGTGGCTAGATACAGGCTCTAATGAAAGTTCCTTCTTCTTGTGGCATAAACGTTTGGCCCATATTTCAAGAGAAATAATGAACATATTAGTTAAAAACAATATGTTACCTGCTCTTGATTTTACGGATTTTGGGACGTGTGTGGAATGCATTAAAGGTAAGCAAACCAAACACACCAAGAAAGGGTCCACAAGAAGCACTGCTCTATTAGAAATTATACATACAGACATTTGTGGTCCATTTGATGTTCCCTCCATGAGCGGAGATAAATATTTCATCACCTTTATCGATGATTATTCACGTTATTGTTATCTTTACCTTTTGCATGAAAAATCTCAATCAGTAAACGCTTTAGAAGTTTACATTAAGGAGGTGGAAAGGCAATTGGGAAAGAAAGTGAAAATCATAAGGTCAGATAGAGGTGGTGAATATTATGGCAAATATGATGAATCAGGACAACATCCTGGTCCCTTTGCAAAACTCCATGAAAGTTTGGGTATTGTCCCTCAGTACACAACTTCTGGTTCTCCATGGATGAATGGTGTAGCTGAGAGGCGTAATCGAACCCTATTAGAGGCTGTAAGGACAATGATGAGTAATACCAACTTACCCATGAAGTTGTGGATGCATGCCCTTATGACTGCTGTGTATGTTGGAAACCGGGTTCCCAGTAAGGAAGTTTCAAAGACACCATTTGAACTGTGGAAAGGGTGGAAACCGAGTCTTCAACATTTGCATGTATGGGGATGCCCAGCAGAGGCACGCATTTATAATCCACATGAAAGGAAACTCGATCAAAGAACCATTAGTGGGTTCTTTATCGGTTATCCAGAAAAGTCTAAAGGGTATAGGTTTTACTGTCCTACACACAGA
Source organism: Heliosperma pusillum (assembly GCA_022085475.1). Taxonomy (NCBI): domain Eukaryota; kingdom Viridiplantae; phylum Streptophyta; class Magnoliopsida; order Caryophyllales; family Caryophyllaceae; genus Heliosperma; species Heliosperma pusillum. The sequence goes on from JAIUZE010005118.1 coordinate 12,834, forward strand.
ACAATAATTGTAGAAACCGGAAATGCCAAATTCCTTGAGAATGGCGAAGTTAGTGGGAGTGATCAGGTAAGGGATGTCATAGTCAATGAAGTTAGGGTGGCAATTCCAGTTTCCTTGCCCCCAATTTCAATTGATGATGTTCCACATAATGATAATGTTGACCCAGTCAATATTGTGGAACCTAACGTTGATGACCCTCCACTCCCGAATGATAACATTGCCACTGAAGTTGTTGATACAACCCCTGAAATAGTATTAAGAAGGTCCACAAGACCTAGAAAGCCAACTACTTCAGATGACTATGTGTATCTACAATAATGTGAATTTGACATTAGTATTGATAATGATCCGGTTACGTTTTCACAAGCTATGAATTGTAATGATTCCGATAAATGGATTAATGCCATGAAAGAAGAAATGGAGTTTATGGCTAAGAATGAGGTCTAGGAGTTGGTCAATTTACCAGTAGGTCATAAGGCTGTCGGCTGCAAGTGGGTCTTTAAGACCAAGCGCGACTCCTCAGGTAATATTGAACGACATAAAGCCAGACTGGTAGCTAAAGGCTTTAATCAGAAAGAAGGCATTGATTATAATGAAACCTTCTCTCCAGTTTCTAAGAAGGATTCATTACTGATCATTTTAGCTTTTGTAGCTCATTTTGATTTAGAGCTACATCAAATGGATGTGAAAACGGCATTCTTGAATGGGAGTTTGGAAGAAGAAGTCTACATGGCTCAGCCTGAAGGCTTCATTATTGATGACAAAGAGGACAAGGTCTGTATATTAAAAAAGTCCATTTATGGACTTAAGCCAGCTTCTCAACAATGGTATATTAAGTTGCATAATACCATTACCTCCTTTGGGTCTCAAGAAAACACTGTTGATCAGTGTATATACCTGAAGATCAGTGGGAGTAAGTTTGCATTTTTGGTTCTATATGTCGATGACATACTTATAGCAAGCAGTGATTTGGGACTATTACGTCAAACTAAAGATTTCCTACCAAACAAGTTTGAGATGAAAGATATGAGAGAGGCGTCCTATGTGATCCGGGTGGAAATATCTCGAGACAGATCACAAAGGACATTAGGGTTGTCTCAGAAAGTCTATATCAGTAAAGTCTTAGAAAGATTCAACATGGTAAAATGTAATCCCAATGATGTTCCTATTCAGAAAGGGGATAAGTTCAACTTAAGTATGTATTCTAAGATTGAGCTAGAACGAAATACCATGAAAAATTTTCCTTATGCATCTCTGGTTGGAAGCTTAATGTATGCGCAGGTCTGTACAAGACCTGACATAAGTTTTGCAGTACGTATGTTGGGTCGATATCAGTCCAATCCTGAAATGGGTTATTGGATATGATGACTCAGATTTTGGAGGATGCGTGGACTCAAGGAAAAGCACTTTTGGTTATGTGTTTGTTTTAGCTGGGGGAGCAATCTCCTGGAAAAGTGCTAAACAAACAATTATTGCCTCATCCACTATGGAAGTTGAGTTTGTAGCGTGCTTTGAGGCTACTATTCAAGCTTTATGGTTGCGGAATTCTCCTTCAGGGCTTAGCATTATGCATTATGATGCAAGGCCGTTGAGAATTTATTGTGATGATACCGCATCGATCTTCTTTTCGAAGAATGACAAGTATTCTAAAGGAATAAAGCACATGGAAATGAAATATTTGTCAGTTAAGGAGGAAGTTCGGAAAAAAACACCGTGTCAATTGAGCACATTATGACTAGTGCTAATATAGCAGATCCTTTAACTAAGGGATTACCTCCAAAGACATTTATGAAGCATGCTATTGATATTGGTCTGGAGGATAATCATTAAGGCTTTTTCGTTTATGTTTGGATCATGCTAGTGCTTTGTAATGATGACACTTATGTTTTGATTAATCGACTTATGTTTTATTATGATGATGATTTCCGAACACTTTTCTGTATCGTATTATTGTTGTTGTATACATTATTGTTGCACGATTAACAGAATTAGTCCTTTTCCTCAAGGACATTATTTGGGGATTATGTTTGCTCCTTGTACAGACTGATTATTCTAAGTGATTGGTCCGTAGTACCTGGAAGGACCACTTCTCTTTTATAGTAGTGTCTCCGCCATGACTCAACCAGTTGTTCAGGGATGATCAGGGTAATTAAGATAAACCCATTATGTATTCATTTAACCGTCTACGCGCCTTATGTTACAATTAAGTGTGACATTATGTTTTAATCAGTAATATGGTCCAAGTGGGAGAATGTAAGAATTATTATATTAATATTATTTAATTCTCTATTGTGTGGACCTAATTACTGATATTAGTTGCCTTAATTAAATAATGGTTAACTATATTGTTTCGGGTTTTTATTAGGAGTCCTAGTTTAAGTAGATTATGGTAAATAGTTACAGGCTATTTACATAACTGACTACTTATTCCATAAAGCCCCTCCTGCCACCTCTCTATATAAGTACACCTGTTTGTGCTTTAACCTAATTCATTCATATCACCAACACACACAAGAAAGAAAGTGAATTAGAGAATAAGGAAGGTAGGAGAAGGCAAAGCAATAAGGGTTTATTATTTATTTTTCTCAAGTAACTTTATTATCATATCTGATGGCTGCACCACGTAAGTACCTTTCAGTAATTATCGCTTTAATCAAGAT
>JAIUZE010005119.1:0-74379 GCA_022085475.1 Heliosperma pusillum
TTGTTTTTGTCATGTTATTATGATTTATGGATTTTTAGTAGTAACATGATAAGTATGATGATTTTTGTATTGTATGGAATTTTTAACATGTTAGTCTTCTTGATAAATTTAGATGATTTATTTATAACCATGATTTTTATTTGGATGTTGGTTAAATTAGTTGTTAAAATGGTTGTTTGATAATTAAAACATGTTGGAAATAATTTGGTGGTGGTTGTTGTGGGAACCGTGTAAGTGGCCGTGTAAACCAGCCCAAACCAGGCCGGTTCAGGCCCGGTCCAGGCCGGTCTAGGTTGGTCCATGGTGGGTCCGTGAGTTGGCTTGGGAGTTGTGTCGATGTTTGATTGTTTTGTTGTTGTTTTGACGGGTTTTAAATATGTTAAGCATGCGGGAAAATATTAAGAAACGGTTTTAGAATTTTAGTCAAAACAGCCCAAACCAGGCCCGTGGGCCCAGTCCAGGTCCGGTTTGATCTCGGCCCAAATCAGCTCGTGGGTCCCACTTTGGACTTGTGACGGTTTTTGGAGGTTAGTGTTAATTTATCGTGTTTTGTAATTTTAGCAAGTGGGAAATGTTAATAAGTAAAATATTTAGTTAAAAAGGTTTTTCATAAAATTATTATTTCTCACATGTTAGAAATTATGATACGGGATTATAGTTTAATTTGCTATCCTTTAAGTCAAACGGGTTTTTCGTAAGATTTAATAATTCACATGTTAGAAGTTTTAATAAAATAACATGTAATGAATATGTTGATTTTTATGTCTAAGTCTAATTGGTAAAGACTATGTTTCTAGCCGGTTTGACCAAACGGGTTTGGTCAAACTAAGATCTAGTCAGCCCCGTTTTGACTGATGACCCGTCGCGGGACTCGGTCGGGGATTTGTCTTCAAGTAAGGTTGTATTTAATGAATGAATGAATGAGCCTTAGTAGATATGAGGCGATATGATATTTGAATATGATTATATGCAATTAGTCACATGATAGGATGTTTTTCTGTGACTGTTTATTTATATGGTTGGTGTCGTGTTGACTAAGTACCCATAGAGAATTATGAGGATATGGCGTCTTGATCATTCTAATTCTAAATGAGTAGCTTGGACCATGACATTGATAGGCACGTACTATCTTTAACGAGTATATGTTCGCCACTGATAGCGTTTGTGTCCCGGGCATGGGGGGCTTATATACAAGTCGGGGCATGGCGACTAATTCCCATTTGGGAAGGGAGCCAGCTTAAGTACTAGCCATCTCTGCTTAGGGGGTCGCCTAGTAGAGTTTCTCATAGACGGTTATGTCATGGGACGGGGAATGGAATAGCTGTTGTCGCTAGGTCTGATCAGTCTAGGACTAGGATGTTTTCCTACCTTGTTGGTATAGCCTCGAGTTACAGAAGTCGACTATTGACTGTACTAAGAACTTATGCCTGTTTGTAGAAGTATTGGTCTTTCATGTTTGTATGATTCTATGAATCTTAGAAGGTGAGATGCAAGCCGGCTAAGGTTGATAGAGTTTGGATTACCGATTGTTAACTGATTCACATGATATTATGTTGGATTAGGGTTTGAGTGTATCATGGCCAGTTAACGGTAACCTCTGAGCTAGCATACCAGCTTCCCTACCTCGTGTTATAGTTTATTATCGGATTCACATGATAGCTTTCATATGCTAGGTTATATGTTAGTTAATTGTTTCATAACATGAAAAGCATATCATATATGTTAAGGTTTTGTATTTTCCATATACATTGCTTTTATGTTATTCATGTTTAATTAAACTCGACATTTCGTGGCTGGGAGAACTCGGAGTTACTCCCCACTGACTGTGGCTTCCGTGTTTATATTTAATACGGTTGAACAGGTGGTGAATGCATATTTGGGGTACATTGACGAGCTAGCGAGCGAAGTATTTACCTGGGACCTATATTCGGTTCTTAGATTGTATATTATTATACACTCGTTTTATTTCCGTATTTATACGGGAGATATGTCTCCCGTCTTGTATATTTCTTTTGTATAATAGTTTATTTCCGTTTTGTAACGAACCTTTTTATTTATGACACCTTTGTATAGTATTTTCATCTTTTATCTAGTTTAAATATTTTTTTTTCTTTCCGCAAATTTGAGGGTGTCACAGCGACACTTACCAAAGCAATTCTACAAGACTAGCACAAACCAATACCCGACTAGAGAAATCATCTTAAACTTTGACAACACAAGAGAGATATCGATATTGCTCTCTCAATATGCATTAGATTCTAGTGTATTCCCTTTCATTATCCCTTGAACAGTTTAATGAAGCAACATATATTTTTTTCTTTGTTCCTTTTTTTCTTTTCTTTTTTCTTCTTTTTTTTTCTTTTCATATCTTTTGCTTCATAACATTTCTCAACAAAGGGAATAAATGACACAATTGCCAACTTACTTGCTACACTCATTTGATATTCTTTTTAGAAATCCCAACCCAACCATAGTAGACAAGTAGACAAGAAAAAGCATGCAACAATTCTAGGAATGTAGCTATTAGATGGGATATAAAACAGGCTACAAATGTTCAAAAGGACTAAACAAAAGGTAATGTAAGGCTTATGTGAACGGTAAGAACCGCCTTTCCTCATGTACTTATCAAATGAACACGTATAGTATCAAGAAACCAATGACACACTTATGCAATTTGATGTTACATACTCCACAAGGAGTACCACACTCATAAACCTAAAGACAATGAGACCAGTTTATTGATGTTCCTGACCTACGAAGCTCTATAGACCTCAGAATTTTAAGTGGGTTAGCAACTAAAATTGGCCAAATCTAATTAGCATAAGGTATGTCAAAAACGGTCAAGACTTGTACTATGAGATTTGTTTTCAAAAGTAGTAGGTCAAAACAATGTACGTGGACAACTTATTTGGGATTCAAATGCAGAAACAATGCAAATTATCATCATTGTTATTCAACTTCATCAAGACTCAACCTAATAAAATAAAAACATGTTTTTGGATTTTGTAAATTTTTCAATTTTTTTATTGTTTTTTTTCTTCACACGACGGAAATAAACACACAACATAAAGAAAGACACTCCCCCAAACATAAATGTCACAGTGTCCTCAGTGTGACGCTAACAGCAAAATAATCACACAACAACCAACAACAGCAACCTGAAGGACACAACTAACAGAGGGAAATAAGGAATAACTAACAGAAAATACAATCAAAGAAATTAAAGGATAGATAATACCAGCTTTTAAAGACATATCCTCCCCCAAACCAGCTGCAAAATGGGGGGCGTAGTGACCAGCTGTCACAACTGCTCATCAGCACCATCATCATCATCATCATCATCTCTCTAAGCAGCACCCGAAGAAGAGGCCCCAAATTGCCAACCAAACCCACCAACCAGAGCATCTGGTCGGATATGAGTATACCACGAACGACCCAGACAACCATAGTCATGACTGAACTCCTGGAAAAACTGCTGACGAGTCACTCCATAATTATCAAACACACCACTCTCATCACCCGGACCTCGATAGTAGCTCGGCGGAGTCCAACAAGCAGTAGCATTAAGATCCGTCCGCATGAGGTTCTCCCAAAGCCCTCTCATCACCAAGTCATTATTAATTCCTTGGTGAATCCTAATCTCCCTCTAATCACCAGCCGAGAGTCGGGGTCGGTGTAAATTGGGGAGTCGGGGTGGTGGTGACCTGAGCAAAGGAGGCAGGGGCAATCCGCCGACGAGGTCGGCGAGTCTCGGCCAAGGTAAAAATAAGCTCAGGGGGAACCACAAAAGAACGAGAAGGAGGGGCAGGTCCAGTCTCATGATAAAGTTGATAAGGGTAAAGTCGCGTCACCTTAATCAAAGTAATCCTAATTCACTACTAACTAATAGCCAGCTGTAAGTAAGGCATCAAATCCACAAGGAGGCGGTAGTATTCTAATCTGTTAAACTAGGTTCGTCTTCTATAGTAACAATTTCATGGGTTTAAGATTTGTGTTTCTAAACTAATAGCAAACAATAACAATAAAAAGTTGATAACAATAAGATTAAAAGTCTAGGGTCTCAGGTTCATGGGTAGGCAACCTCTCCGTAGAAGGTAGACGGTTACCGGTATCAGAAAGAGCTATCCACTGGGACCCCCGTACGCGCCACTGAATTGAGCATTACCTAACATATTAATCCAGCACAAAGTGTAGCGCAAGTACTCCTCGTCGACCCTAGGAGCATGTACCTCGGTCAAGGTTGTGTACCGACGGTCTCCCCCAAACCCAGCAAGTCGCTTAGCCAACCTAGTGACCAAAGCACCACAATCCAAAGAATGATGGGTGGGGGAATTGACTCTCCAAAAAGTATAACTCACCAACCCAACCGGGTGAAACTGAAAAATATTCTCATGCTGGGGGTTGAGGGTGGATGCAAGCAATAAAACCACATGAGAATTCAATTTACTAAGGTCCTTCCTAGCAAACAGAATAATGTTAAAGAAACGCATAAACAACCTTAAACAAGGATGTTGCACATCATTGACAGCTATGGCGTTGACACGCGAGTTAGGAAGACCAGTAAATAGAGAAAAATATTCAACGGCATGAAAGCCGGAAGGAATAACGGTAAAATCAGCATCATCGTCACCACGAGAAAGACCCAAATGACCCGCTAACTCATCATAAGACTACTCGAAATCCCTATTAAGCAACCGAAAAGACACACTCGTATTTACTTCGTCCCAATCGAAGGAACTAAAGAATTCAAGTGTCAATGGTCGGTAAGAAAGTTCATTAAGGGAATATAAACCACCAAACCCGATTCGGTCAAACATAGAATAAATTGCATCACCGAAACCGAGGGCATCTAGAATGGTGGGTCACACAAATCGAGTAGGGTCCATAGGACTACCCATAAAATAAGCATAGCAAATTGATCATGTTGGTCTTGTGTGGTAAAAATGATCCTTGGGTAAGTCGGGTTACTAGAAATCGCTTGAATTTGAGGTTGTCGGATGATACGGGTTTCTCTAGGTCGCTTATTACTACCTCCTTGTCTAGACATGACAAAATGAAGCAAATAAAGCACATAAACACGACAATATGCTCACAAAGACGGTTTTACCAAACCCTAGTTCGAAAAAAATCAAATTTGAGTCTAAAACGCAAGTAAGACGGAGCAATTAGCAATGTAAGAATGATTAATTACTAAATGATTAAGTACGGAAGCAATAAATAACAATTAAAAGCACAAAATTAAAGAAGGATAAGGAAACCCTAGAATTCACGTTTGGGGCGAAATTAGGGAGCAATAAGACCAATTTCTTCAAAGATTGCACTTAAAACAAGTAGGATGATAATTGTTGATGATAATAAGATGAAGAATTGATGATTTTGGTGTGTTTGATAGAGGTTTATGAGAGAATATGGGTGAGAGAGAAAAGAATAGTCGAAGTAATGAAGGAGAAACAAAGAATTTGGGGAAAAACCTGCTTTAAGCCTCGATTCCGGTCGAACCCGACCCGACTCGATTGAGCAAATTAGTTCTGCTCGATTGAGCAAATTAGTTCTGCTCGATCGAGCAACCCAGAAAAGTTAGATTTTTGAGTTATGCTAGTCTCGGATGACAGGGTGTATGTCGAACTCGATCGAGCACCATGACCTTGCTCGATCGAGCACCATGACCTTGCTCGATCGAGCAACCAAAATGCATGCCTTTTTTCGTTTTTTTCTTTTTCTCGCTCTTTTATTTTTCTTTCCTTTCTTTATTCGACTTCTAATTTTATTACCTGCAAGCACTTAATAAAATTGTTAGATCTCTCCCTCACCGCACTCTGAGCATAAAGTAGCCTGTATTAACTATCCAAACTAAATCTAATTAACCTATAACATTAAATAACTAAGCTAGTTGCTAACTAAAATGCAGTTTAAATAAATTTTTTTCAAATGAAGTACAATTAAATACCGGGTTGCCTCCCGGTTAGCGCTGGTTTATATCGGTCCCGCACGACCGTGTTACCTCAAAATCATGGTGATTTGTCAAGAATGAAAAGGTCGACGGCCTCTATCACTCCTATAAATGCTCCATCGTAATAGATCTTCAAGTGTTGACCATTGACTTTGAAAGTTTCACCCTTGTCGGTTTGTAGCGTAACCGACCCAAACTTGTTCGCCTCAGTAACTGTGAACGGTCCCGACCATCTGGACTTAAGTTTACCTTGAAACAAACGCAAACAGGAGTTAAATAATAATACTTTATCACCAACTTTAAATTCCCGTTGCATGATATGCTTGTCGTGCCACGTCTTTGTCTTCTTCTTGGAAACCCGAGCATTATCATAGGTATGCAATCGAAACTCATCAAGCTCGTTCAATTGCATAAGTCGTTTCTCACCCGCCAGTGAGGGATCCATATTAACTTCTTTAATATCCCACATAGCCTTATACTCAAGTTCCATCGGTAAATGGCAAGCCTTGCCATAGACTAACTGGTATGGAGAAGCACCTATTGGAGTTTTAAAAGCAGTTCGGTAAGCCCATAAAGTGTTATCGAGGTTACAACTCCAATCCTTCCTAGATTTACACACAACTTTCTCAAGGATTGACTTAATCTCCCTATTAGAAACCTCCACCTGGCCACTTGTCTGCGGATGATAACTTAACCCTTGACGATGTGTAACGCCATATTTCTTCAATAAAGTGTTAAGATGGCGTTCATTGAAATGCTTCCCTCCATCGCTAATTAGAGCACGAGGAACCCCAAATCGCGGGAAGATGATCTTCTGAAACAGTTTAACAACTGCTTTGGCATCGCAATTGGGAGTGGCAATAGCTTCCACCCATTTGGAGACATAGTCGACTGCTACTACACTACTACAAAAACAGGCTATGACAACGGTTAAAAACCGTTGTAATATTAAAAAGCGGACGTTGTTAAAGCCTCCGTTGTTAAAGGTTTTAACAACGGTGCCGATTTAATGAAAATACCGTTGTGAATAGTTTTAACAACGGTAAGAAGTCGTTGTTATTACTAGATAACTGTTGTTAAAACGTGTGAATAATTATGGTGGGAAAGATACTAGAACGGTTCTATTAAATTAAACCGTTGTTAAAGGTATGATTAATTTTGGTGGGAAAGATTATAACAACGCTTTAATTTTTCAAACCCGTTGTGAATATTGTTAATTACAACGGAGTATAATAAAGAAGCCGTTGTGGAAAGTTTTAATAACAAGAGGTATTCTATAATACACCGTTGTTAAAGGTATGATAAGTTTTGGTGGGAAATATGTTACAACGCTTTTAATGAATTTTGAAAAACCGTTGTTATTATTTTTATTATTGTTTTTGAAAATTTGTAATTTGTTCCCCTACCACCAGTGAAAATCCTGCATAAATCAGCAGCAGTAGCAGCAGCACGTATCATAAACCAATTTCAGAAGCAGCAAAATGATATATCTATATATAAATCAGAGCAATTCATGTACAGGGCAATTCATGTACATGGCAATTCATGTACAGCAGCAGCAAGATGATATATACAAACAAAATGATCTCTTTCAGAGCAATTCATACTTACAACTTGCTCTAATTAATGACTTCTACAAATTAAAGTTCCCTATCTGCTTCCAAAATAATCTAAGTTTCATTTATTCTTTGTTTGTTCAAGGACGTATTTGCCCAACAAGTCCCTTACCTCGTCTATATTGTGCTTTGTGTACTCAGGGACATGTGGCGTGTTGATTGAATACTGCGGATAAAACAAATAAAAGACATCAATCAGTAGGGTAACAACAGTATAGGCATATCATACATAATTAGAAACATCGATCATATATATATAGCAGAAAAGATATCAGCTCTAATGAAAAAAAGTAAATAATAGCTACATTAAACTACTAACTCTTGATGGAATGCTGATATATCTTCGCCTAATAATCTCCAACATGAAACGACAAACGTAGTATCCACATTGGATGCTATCCGGCTGTTTAGGGACCTATTATTACATAATAAACGAAGAGACGAGAAGGCAATTACCAATTAGTTTAATGCGTAATTAAAAAAGACAGATGTATATGCGTAATTAGTTTAATACACTTAATTATTAAGGTATTGTATTTGCGCGTACGTACCCCTGTTATCGTAATAAAAGTAGGGCCATCATCAGAATATTCTGTCGGTTGATTGCCGGTTGCTCTTTTCTTTTCAAAGGCCCTTTAAAAAAGGAAAGAGGCCGAAAGTCACATAAACTTACTTAATAATAATAAATGAAACTTAATATTATATGTGCCAAATCATCATCAGTATTATAAACTTACTTAATAATCAACATCTTAAAGGTCTCGGATGGTTGTCTATGCAAAGAGTCCAACCAAAATACTTTCTTCGTGGTCGGATTGATCGCTGCTAGCACCCAATGTCTCCTAGAGATCGAGAGACACATCATTATTAACAAGCACAACATGCATCATAACCAAACATATAAAAATGCAATTGTATTTGGAATCGTAATATTAATTATATATTACCCGGCTTCATTATAAGGGGCAAAAATGAGCTTATTGTTTTTCGCCAATTCCCCAGCAATATAATTTACACGTTCTTCATACGAAAACATCTCGATATGCATAGATAAAACATTTGGGCACATGAATCCGTATTGAGGAAGTGGATTATTGGTCTCGGCGGGGATCACAACCGAGTTCAAGTACCTACATGCCGGTTTTAATTCCGATATTATAAACACTATATCTTACTTAGTCAGAATATTAGAATACTGCATGATTTAATTTATTAAGAAACTTACTTCATCCAAACATATAGGTGTTGGACATCAATCTCGTCAAGGCCAGCCCAAACGGCTAGCGTTTCCCAATCCAGCATTGCTTGGCGTTCTACCCCTACAATATCATTCTCGAGCGGAATAACTATTAATTGCTCGCTTGCTATGCGTCTCTCAGCCTCCTTATAAAGCTCCAGCATCGCCACCGTTCGTACTTTTTCCATGTAAACGTTCCCATGAAATTTAGTACTGGATAGACTCCTGACCTCTTTCAGCTTGGGGAAATGATGCGGTGTGCTACCTTTCACAACCTACATGTGGCTAACTAAATTAAGTTGCTCTTTCAATGATGAGGCGATAGTAGAACTTAAAATATAAAGAGAGTTGATTAAATACCTCATCAAGTTGTTGTATTGACGAGGTAGTAGAAAGATTATTGTCTATCGAGTTAGACTTATCCATGTTTTTTGTTACCTACAAAACAAAAATAAAACATAGTATAAATTTCACTATTTATGAAGGTGATGAACAAAGACAAAAGGCGGGTTAAATTAGATGTATTTTTCTAACCCCGTCTACATTCTGTTGAATTTTACAATCACGAGCCAAGAAAATGTGGCTTTGAGGCCATTGGACAAAACATTTAACCGCATCTGCCAGTATTACTATGTCGTCGCGGACTGGGACGGGCAGTTTACGGGTTCCATAGCCCTTCACGACTCCCACTATCCCCACTTTTGCATGCTTCGACAAGAGTGGTACGCCATGAACCAAGATGGTTTCCGCTGAGTCCTTGGGCTTTGGGTATACGAAACCCCGAGCAACAATCACATTCTCTTTGAATGAAGGGTCGGCGAGACGAACAACTACCCGCCTTTTTGTGGCCTGAAGAATACACATTATTTACTAAATACCAAAATATAATAGATATCATAAATGATCTATATTGAGTATATAATGTAAAGTTAGTTACAAGTATTTATTGTTGGTGGGTAGGCTATTATACTTGAACATGTCCAGACCAGATTTAGCACTGACAGCATATACTAACTTCTTATATTCTACATACCTCCTTATTGTCACCCGTCTTCTCAGCCGGCTCCTCAAGTTGCGTCCCCTTTTCAGAGTTATTTACCTTATAAAATTAATTAACCAATCAAAGGCATGCAATGGCTGCTGGAAAGAACAAATGCAGAGGTTCAAAATGGTTAAGTCGTATTTACCTTATCGGCTTGAGGTATCAAAACCTCAGCAGCATTAGGTACCTCACCCGTCTCCTCAAGTTGCGTCCCCTTTTCCGACTCATTTACCTAATAAAATAAACCAATCAAAGGCATGGCTGCTAGAAAGAACAAATGCAGAAAAAAAAATCATATTTACCTTATCGGCTTGAGGTATTAAAACCTCGACAGCAGTAGGTACCTCACCCATCTTCTCAGCCGTCTCCTCATGTATTGGCAAGGTAGTAGTGTCTGCCTCTTGGCAAATCTGTTGCACTACCTCACCCTTTTTAATGACATCCTCCATCATCTTCAATTCTTCTTCGGAAGGCTTGCCTCCAGAATTCATCTTCAGTATCACGGAGGCCAATAACTGAACCTGCACGCCCAAAATGTAGAATCAGCAATTTGTTAAAACAATAACATGTGAATTTTAAATGACAATAACAAATGGTATACGTACCATGTCAGCCTTCCCCTTATTTTTCTTCTTCTTGTTCGAGCTAGTTGTCCCATAATATTTCGTGACTCCGACATGTAATGGGACGCCCCTCAATCGACCTGGATGCTCGGGACGGCCGATCGCTCTAGCAAGAACGTCGTCACGACCACTCGGAGTGAATTTCCCTTCCGCAACCTCCTTCAGAACATTCTCCTATAATATATTAAATAAACTTAATTTAATTTTTGTTACTAAAATAAATAGATAGTTAGACATACAAGAATTGAACAATAAAGTTATTAAAAACCCGTCTTAATAAAAATAATACTTACTATGTTGGCCAAGACTTCCTGATCATATTCGTTACATGTTCGGGATCCTTTAGGCGTGTGCCCTTCTTTATAAGTTACGTGCCGATTCAAGTCGGTCACACCTTTTGACACCTACACGTTAACTCAAAAATAATATATGTATACATGTATATCAAGTCCAAGTATGATTAAAAAAATCTAATATATAGATGCTACTTACGAGATTTTCTTCTATCAATCTGTAACCGCCTCGAGAACCATAATATACCCCCCGCTTCTGTGAGATGTTAGCACGATTTCTGGCGCTAACGCTCTTCAAATCATATAAAATCGCAAGTAGATGAGACAATTAGAAAATTATAGATACAAGTAGAGTTTTAGAAAAATGTAACCTGCAACTTTTAGAAAAATGTAACCTTAAGTAGAGTTTTACAAAAATGTAAACATATGACATGGATACTTAACCTGAAACTTTTCAGTAGCTCGTTTCGCCTTATAATTATCCCATTGTTGCTGAGTGATGTGGGGGTACTTTGTCGGTGGGCTCTTATGCATCTGCCCCGTCTCCTTGTCCACATACAAGTGTAATTTGGCAAGGTCACACCTCCACTGCCTTAAGACTGCCGCTGCCTTACGTAATAGATACTTATCATGGCAGTCTGGAATATCGAAAGCTTCCTGCATCATCATCATATATACTAATAAGCGGCTGTCTAATATCATACCTTTATACGAACCTTTATACGGCTTCCTGCCTTATGTAATAGTAACTTATGCAAAATAAAATGGTGTTTAGCTAAAGATATTATCATACCTTTATACGTTTCAAGAGTAAGTTCTGCAATGAAGGATTTATATTCCTGAAATCATCTAAATCTATAGGCACAAACTGTTTGGTTGTAACTCCAATCCAAGTGGCTAAATGGCTAGCATTTGGACCAGTAGGAACACCTTTCACACTCCATTTTATTTCCATCGGCGTTTTTGCCGCTATAGCTGCAAGGGCTGCAGAGCACTTCGAAGCACCCCTCTCACCAGGCTTATCCCCCTTATCATTGTTTTCTACTCTTTTCCGTTTTTCACCCATGATAATCCTAAGACACTAAGACCTTCAAAAGAAATGAAATAGTAACGGAACAGAGTCATGCATACAGCGATTCTAAAACCCTAAGACCTTGAAATGAATGAAATAGTAACTGAACAAATAAAGAGTCATGCAGAGATTCTAAAACTCTAAAAACTTAGAAAGGAATGAAACTAGATGATAAAGAGAACGATAAATAGAAAATGAAAACAAAAAGATGAACTTCAATCTTAAAACCCTAAAGACGAAACACAAAAATTACCTGATAAAGAAAATGAGAACAGGGTGATGATAAAGAGAACAGGATGATGATCACGAGTACGAGGCGGATGATGATGATAATAAACAAAAAGATTTGTGTTGTAAACGAGGATGATTGTAAACGAGGAGGATGATGATGATAATGTACGTGTGTAAAATTTACTCTATAGGATTGTAAATTATTTTTTATTAAGAGAAACTAAAGGGTTTATTAAGAGAAACTATTGACAACGGTTATCCTACAAACCACCGTTGTTATAGAGTAATAACAACGGTTAAATAACACCCGTTGTAGAAAGTAATAACACTAAGACAACGGTTTATTTATTATAAACCGTTGTTGAAAGTAATAACAACGGTGAATTTCTAAAACACCGTTTTTATAGATTATGTATATTTTTTTTAATTTTTCAGATACGCGCGCGCGGTATTAAAATTTGAGGCACGAAATAAACTCATTAACTTTGCTCTAAATTAATTTATTTAACTTTGCTCTAAATTTAATTTAATTTATTTTACTTTGCTCTAAATTTTATATTATAGGCGTAAGTTACGTTTAATTATTAGCTCGGATCGGGTTTGGCCTGGGAATCAATTCTAATCGGGTTAGATTCGGCGGGTTTGTAATTAATAACTTTATCGATCGGGTTAGTTATTAATTATTTTTAGTTTTTGGTTCAATTACCTCGAATCGGGTCATTTTCTTTTTAATTAAGGAACTGGTTATTATAATTATCATGCATCACTAGTTAACCTGAAGCTAATCGATCGGGTGGCCAGGCCAGCAGTTACGGATCGGGCAATCCACTTTCTAGATCAGAGCAAGCGTAGCTACGTACTTCAATTCGGGTCGATCGCTTTTGGGCAGGGTCGGGGGCACGTGTCATTATTAATTACCTCGTATATATATATATGTACTACTTATTGCAATAATATTGATGATAACTAATATAATATTGATGATGATATATATATATAATAATAATTAAATGATGATGACTTCCGGATCATTAATTAACGACGCTCGTACTACAATTTGCAATAATAACAGATTCATCAATGTTTCCCAAATTAAATAATGATGATATATATATATATATATATATATATATATATATATATATGGGGTCGATCGACTTCGTTCATCCAATTCAAGTACGCTAATAAAAGGGACGGATATATATATATATATTGACGACGCATATATATATATGCTCAAATTAATTAAAAAGGACGGTTTATTATTGCTTTTTTACCATCTATTATATATAATATATATATATATATATTATATTATTGTGTATGTATGTATGTACATACGTTTTATCAACAAATAAATTAATGGTTATTATTAATAATAATAGGCCATATTTCCGATCAGGTAGTTAGATTCGTCGGGCCGTTTTTGCATCACAAACCTGAAACTGTCCGACCCAAAATTAATTAGCTCGCTAGTATCAGGTTATTTTATTTAATTCGATAGAAATCATTATTTATTATCCGCGTGATGATTATTAAGTATCATTTTCGGGTCGGATCACTTTTAATTATTAAGTATCAGTATTAGTATACGTGTGTTACTTCAAAATAACCCTAAACCCTAAACCCTAAACCCTAAACCCTAAACCCTAAACCCTAAACCCTAAACCCTAAACCCTAAACCCTTTTTTATATACTTCTCATAATACATCAAAATATTGAACATCAATTCAAACACTTTAAACAACATTCTTTCTCATTGATTTCATTAGGAATAACCTAGATTTTATAATAAAGTACATTACAGTCATCCGACATCAAATAAATAAAGATGTTAAATAATCCGGAACAATTCCGGTTAAGTGTAAAAAGCTTTTCTCACACTGCCACCAACAATCCGGAACAATATTGATGATACTGATGACTTCCGGATCATTACCCTCGTATTTTGCAATAACAGATTCAATGCCTGCAAGTACACGTCTTGCATGTGGAGATAAGGTAGGACGGGTACAGCTCAACATATCTCTTGCGGCATCCAACCTCCGAGTATAAGGCCGACGTGGGTAGACAGAGGACGATGATGATGACGACGCTTGGTTGACAAGTCGGACTGCTTCACGCCTATTAATCCAATAATCCCTTCGATGTTCAATGGATCCTTTAATCAATGGGTGATGATCAGCGGGAACTACGGCAAGAGCCTCCTCCTCATCTGCAATCAATTTTGTAAGGGTCGTCTCATCGTTGGGAAGGTTAACTGCTGCCATTGGTGATATTAATTTTAGGGTAGTTATGTAATATTTAAAGGAGGGGTTTTGAGGCTGTATTTATAGAGGGGTTATGCTGCCATTGATGATGTTCAATGGATGCTTTAATCAATGTTGGTTCTGCTGTTGTTTATTCACGGGTTTGGACTGCAATATCTTTTAATTAAAAATAATAATATTGAGCAATAACAACTGTTATTGGTACAAAAACCCGTTGTTATTAAGCAATAACAACGGTTATTGGTACAAAAACCCGTTGTTATTACTAACCACAACGGTTTTCGTTACCACAACCGTTGTGATAGGGTTACTGCACATTGCAGTAAATGCATTGACTGCACATTGCAGTAAATGCATTGACTGCATATTCACACATTTACTCAATCAATAACGTACTGCATGCATGTGAATGTATAGTCGTTTTGGGAACCAATGCATGCATGTGAATCAATGCCTTCATGTGAACCAATGCATGCATGTGAATAAATAACTCCAATAAATAACTCACTATAAATACAGCCTCAATACAAGCAGGTTATCAACCACATACAAAATTCCCAACTCTAATCAATATCATATTTGCTAAACCATACAAAATTTCCCAGCCTCAATACTAACATCAACCATACAAAAGGTCTGGAACTTTTACTAAACCATATGCTTGCATCATGAAAGAAATGCCTTGTCATATTGAGGGTGGCTACGTTGTGTGTAAAAGTTACAAAAAACTCCGTGATACGCTTATTCGAAATGGCTATTTAATCAGGAAGATGTGGCCAAATTATAATCGCAGGCACTTTACAGGGGAACTCGTTTTCGAGTTTGGGATGTCGGATGCTCATCGTGCGTCCGCATTCAAACTGGCAAGAATGGTTGACAAGGCCGGGCATGGGCGAAAAGATTTTATTGAGAGCACGGACCACCAGCCTGGGCCATATCTATGGGTGGCTTCCGAACATGACCGTTACTGTTGGCCAAATGGGGTCGACCTCGTTGAAGTGACCCAGGTAGAGCAGTGGGAAGGGTTGGCTCTGGCCGAGGCTGACCCGATTGATGCATATGCTCTAGTGGTGGCAGCTATCCGGGAGATTTACCCGGACTCAATTTAATTTGTTGGTGTTGTTTGGTTGTAGTTGTTTGGTTGTTTGGTTGTTGTTGTTTTGGCGCCATTTGTGTGTGGCGCCGTTTGAACTTATTATTTAATAATATTAATGTTGATAAGTGAATTTGTTTTTTGACTTAAGTTTAGAAGTAATTAAACTAATTCAATTCAAAGCTATTCAATCGATAAAGCAAAATTAGAATTGAATGACATTCAGGAAATGACATTAACAAATGTGCTAAAAATAAACGACATTGAATTGGTGAAAAACATAAACGACATTCAGGAAATGACATTCACAAATTCAAGAAATAGTTCACAAATTCACAAATTAAAAAATAATAAGGGAGATGATGACAGAAAAATGATCATTTCCTTTAATAGATCTTTGTGATGGAGTTTTTGTGTTGCAGTACAGTCGTATTATTAGTGTGTGTTTCCTATCTACAAATATTGACAACAGTTATCATAAACAAACCGTTGTGATAGAGTAATGACTACGGTTATAGTATCATACCCGTTGTAATTAGTAAACACTATGACAACGGTTTGTGATTAATAACCGTTGTTATTACTAACAACAACGGGTATATTTACAACAACCGTTGTTGTTGCTTACGTTTATTTTTTTTTTAATTATAATTATAAGAGACAGCAATATCATAAGTACTATACACTGCAATAATAATCAGCAGAAACCAACAAAGACAGCAATATCATAAGCACTATACACTTCAATATCAGCAGAAACCAAAACATGGAGACTGTAATGACCAGGACAAAAGCTAAATAATTTGGGAATCTTCAACAATGACCAAAGCTAACAAAAACTAAAGACAATACCACCTCAGGATCGGGGACGTTTCTTGCCCGACATAGTTTCTTCGTTAACCCAAATACCTTCACCATGATCATCACGCATATAGATGCTTTCAATGTTATCATGATCAGTGTCAACATTGTCGAAATAAGATACAGTGGAAGAGTGATCCATTCCCTCAAACACGACATCCTGATCATTATCCCCACCATTATCGGGTGCACCCCGTCTACTCCTTATAGATAGTACAACAGACCACTTCTTATCCATAAGATCGGTGACATAGAACACTTGTTTAGCTTGGGATGCCATTATGAAAGGATCATCCTTATTATTGCCAACCTTATCCAAATTGACCAACGTAAATCCCATTTTATCCTTTCGAACACAATTGTTGTTGTTATCAACCCAGTTACATCGAAACAGAGGTATTGTGAAATCAATGTAATCTAATACCAATATTTCTTGAATAACACCATAATAAAGGCATTTTCCCCAAATAGGGTTTTTATCTTTTGAAGTAGCAAAGTGCATTGCCTCAAATTCAGAACTCACACCACTATTTTGCATTGTGCTCAACTCATCTTGCTCGCGGGTGTAAAAAGTATAACCATTAATAGCAAAACCGCTGAAAAAAGTGGCCCTGGCATTTGGACCTAACCCAAGACGTAGTAACCTAGGAGAGATGTCATCACCATACAAATTCTTATACTCCAAGACAACATTCCTAAACCACTCTCCAAATGTCTTCTTATGCTCGTTTGCAATCCACATCTCGCTCTTGTTAGGGTGATCGTATTTGAGCTCATCTTTGTGTTGTTGAATATAAGGTTGCACCTCATCTTCGTTGTTTAGCAGATACGTATGTGCTTAATGTAACATGTCACGTGCCACAATTTTTTCAACCCGGCCCCTAATACCTTTTTCGGTCATCCAGTCACTATGACGATTATTTGGAACGCCAATTAACTACTCAGAGGAGAGATGAGCGTAACAATATGCAAGAGCTTCGTCTAATATAGCACGTTCAGCAATACAACCTTCAGGACGATACCGATTAGATGTATAGTCCTTGTAGACTTTCATCAATCTTTCGAAAGGATACTGGTATCTCAAGTACACGGGCCCAAGGTACAAAATCTCCCTAACCAAGTGAGTGGTCAGGTGAATCATGATAGTGAAGAAAGAGGGTGGAAAATACATTTCAAAATGACAAAGAGAGGTGACAACGAGGTCCTGCAATGAATCCGCATCATCGGGATCGATGACTTTATCGCATATGGACTGGAAGAAGAGACAGAATCTGGTAATAGCATATCGTACCTTTTCAGGTAAAATGGAGCGAATAGCCACGGATAGTAATTGTTGCATCAAAGTGTGGCAATCATGTGACTTTAACCCGGTGAGTTTTAGATCTTGCATCGACACAAGGCTTTTGATGTTGGACGAATAACCATGTGGCACTTTAATTCCATTCAAGCATGCACAAAACTCTTTTTTCTCATTCCGTGAAAGGGTATAAGCTGCTGGCGGTAAAAATGTACCATTACCTCTCTTCTGTGGTGCCAACTCTAGCCTAATACCCATCATTGCATATCTTCCCTAGCTGCGGCGTTATCCTTTGTTTTACCGGGAACATTCAGGAGGGTATTGATAATATTATCACAGACATTTTTCTCAATGTGCATGAAATCGAGGCAATGCCTGACCTCCAGGTCAGGCCAATATGGAAGTTTATAAAAAAATATGGATCTTTTCTTATACCCACGAGTAGACAATTTAGAGCCGTTCTTCTTCCCATATTTTATCTCAATATGCTTTACTTTCTGATAAACTTCATGCCCACTCAAAATTCTAGGAGGTTGACGATGTTCTTGACGTCCATTAAATGCTTTCTGCTGCTTGCGATAACAATGGTCAGGATCCAAGCCCCTCCTATTTCCCCAATACACATACTTATGAGAACACTTCAAGTATTCAGACTCGATATCCTCCCCACACAATGGACATGCCTCTTTCCCATGCACCGTATGCCCAGAAAGGTCGCCATAAGCCGGATAGTCGGTTATTGTACACAATAACATCGCTCTCAAATTGAAAGTTTCATTCCTATATGCATCAAATACTTCTATCCCACTATCCCACAAAATTCGCAAATCATCTAAAAGAGGTTCCAAATAGACATCTATATTATTTCCAGGTTGTTTAGGGCCGGAAATTAACAACGACAACATCAAGTACTTTTCTTTTCATGCACACATATGGAGGTAAGTTGTATATTGCCAACACTACTGGCCAAGTACTATGTTGGGTACTCATGTTTCCATGTGGGTTCATTCCATCAGTGGACAGCGCTAGACGTAAGTTTCTAGGTTCAATGCCGAACTCGGGATACTTAGCGTCGAACGATTTCCATTGCATACCATCTGCCGGGTGTCTTAGCTTCCCATCATTTATTCTTCCAGTTTCATGCCAAGTTAACATTTTTGAATCATTGCTATTCGCAAACATCCTTATGAATCTTGGTATCACTGGAAAATACCATAACACCTTAGCCGGGATCCCTTCCTTATCCTTATAACGCCACTCAAAACAAACCGGACAATTGGTTAAGTTTTGATATAATTTTCGATACAATACGCAATCATTTGGACATGCATGTATTTTCTCATATTTCATACCCACCCCTCTAATTAGTTTTTTAGCCTCATATGTCTTAACGGGAAGAACATTACCATCTGGAAGCATGTCGTTTATCAAGGCTAATAAACTAGTGAAACACGTGTCACTAACCCCATTTGCCCCCTTGATATTATACAACTTCACCACAGCCGACATCTTTGTGTACTTACAACCAGGGTATAGAGGCGCTTCAGACTCACACAACTTCTCATACATGTTGTCAAGGTCATCCAAATTAATGTTTTCATCTTCAAAAGCATTTGATTCATCATCTTTTTCTTCATTATCTGTAGACCCAACATTCAACTCGTCTGCTTCCAACTCAACATACTCGGCAAACTCGGGATCATCAGTTATCCTTTCGTATACCTCAAGATCATCTTCTTCAAAATTATTATCTTCCTCTAATGATTCCCCATGAAAAATCCAACGGGTATAGGATCGACTAAAACTATACTTTTCTAGGTGAATTTTAACGTCCGGAATAGCCATATACCTAATATTACCACATCTTTCACAAGGGCATGGAATACTAGAAGAACCATTCAAATTGTTCGCAACGACTTCATAAAATTCAGCTAAACCATCCTTATAGTTTGGGTCACTCATATTCGCAGCATTCATCCAAGTTCGAGTCATTTATCTACATTCGTAGTATATATAGTAAGCCAAGTAATTCAGAAAATCCAACTAATTAAAACTAATTCAATAATAAGCCAACTAATTCAGAAAATGCAATGTATAAGGCAACTAATTCACAAATAAACGAAATTCAGGAAATCAATAAAGAAAAATTATTAGAATACCTGATTAATAAGAAATAGCAGACGGAGATGATGACAAAGAGACGATCAGGAAATCAATAAATTATTAGTGTTTGTGGTTTTGTGATTCAGTATAATCGCTTTGTGTTTGTGTTTTTGTGTTGCAGTACAGTATTATTAGTGTTGTGTGTTTTTTTCATCTTTATTAAAAGTATTGACAACGGTTATTATTCATAGGCACCGTTGTTATTAGGTTCCTTATTTACAACGGTTAACAAAGTTATATCCGTTGTTACAACTAACAACAACGTACAACAAAATCATATCCGTTGTTATTAATTTAAGCCAAATATTGCGCCAAATTAATAACACATTATAACAACGGGCTTTTCATACCCGTTGTTATTACTTTTCCTTATTTCGCGCTAAATTAATAACAACGGATATAGAATAAACTGTTGTTATTAGTAAATTTATTTACAACGGTTATTTTAGTTCACGCCGTTGTTAAAACTAATAACAACGTTCGAAAAACTAATACCGTTGCTATTAGGTTTAATAAAATTCCGCGGAAAAATAATTATCCATTCTACAACGGTTTTTCTTTATTTTCGTGAGTATGCGTTGTTGATGGGGCGTTGTTATTGCCTGTATTTGTAGTAGTGTTAATTCATTTTAGTTCAGTTCTATTCAATTTAATTCAATTTAGTTCGATTTCATTTAATTTAATTCAGCTCAACTCCTTTAAGAAGAAAAACACAGGGCCTTAATGGATTCTCTCTTTGACTTTTAAATGCGGTCTGAATAGGGATGACTATAGATTGGTTTCGGGTTAGGTGAAACTTCACCCACATCCATCCACGACGTTAAAAACTTCATCCGACCCATCAATTATCCGCGAATGAAACGAGAGGGGATTTACATACGAACCTTTTGACAGCTTCGGTAAGAAATCGTTTATCTTCGATAGTGCCAAAGGAATCATAAATGTCGTCAAGAATTTGTTGAACCATGAACATTCTTGTGAATATTTTACGGGCGAGTGAATATTGAGGTTCATAATAACATCCCAATGCCCAAAAGTAACCTTCTACCGATCTGTCTCTTATAAATGGCAGCTTTGCATGAACTTCTTTCCACCACCTACTTAGTTTTACCATGTCAATACAATTAGTATTTATTTGAGATAACATGTAATTGTAATTGGAGCATTTGTTAGTATAAAAACATTACATACATCAAAATGATTCTATGTTATCATCTTTTTTATTCGAAATGGAATAGATCATTTCGGCTCTAGGTTGGGCTAGACATCGATCCTCAATAGCATATCTCGAAATAACATACCATTCAAGTCAAGCTACTCCGTAGATGAGGTAGTTACCTCATCTGTTGAATGATTATACAGATGTCAACTAGCTTGACTGGTAAAATCACAAGCGGTGGTACTCATGACCTGAGTTCAAACCTCGTCAGAATTAATTAAAATCGCCCTTACGTGTCACTAGAGGTGCTCATGTAAGCGACATAAATCAATTTTCGGACTTTGATTTGGTAAAATAGGAGAAGGTAGACGACTTACAGAGCGAGCTCTCTCATTTCAATCTGGTGTAAAGACTGAAGTAAATTAAAATCTAATTTAGCTAGTCGCAAAAGAGTTGTGTTATGCGAAGGATTGAGTTGATAGAAAGAAATATATTGCTTCGATTCGACCCGAATAATTCCTTTGTGGAGTGGTTGATGAAGGGCATGTTCAACTTTTTGTGCCATGGGCGACCCAAGTTGATAGACCGTTGAATTAAGGAAAGTCGTCGTAAAATCTAGGGCTTCTTCTAATATATCATCCTCATGTAGCTGAACATGGCAAGCCTCGTACATGCTTAGTATTCCCTCCAAATCATTTGATATTTCATCTTGAAAGTCTTTTTCAAACATAAATCTATTGAAAATAGCTGCGTAATTCACACATAAGAGAACAAGTGTATTAGCTTTTTACATTGGAAATTTGGAGTATGTATGTGTCATTGTATAAGCAATATGATAACATTGTGTTACATTGGATCGACTCGAGAAACCCGGACCGACATAATCTCCTTGTTAGAATAGAAAGTGTTGAAATAGATATCAACTAGCAGCTTAGTTGGTAAAGACATGAGATGTCGTGCTCATGACCTGAGTTAAATCCCGTCAGCATTAAAATCGCTTTTGTGACTCCCTTTACACAAAAAAAAATACTAATAATAAGGCTACATTGATTTATAAATATATAAAGAAGATAGAAATCGAGTATATTCCGTATTAAAAGAGGACCTCAGATATGTCGTGAGAGGCTCAACCCATTGGTTTTTCATAAGATAGGGTGAAATTATAAGTCTAACTGCTTTATATTTAATTTGTATACCAACAAAAACTTTATCAACAATCTATTTATCAACGACCAAATTTAATAAACTACAATTTCATTTTTACAATTGATAACCTAATTATTTGCACACTTTTTATGCTAATAATTGTGTTATTTAATCCATATTCTTATGTGCTTTATGTTAGAATTATGTTTAAATGGTTTAAATGCGTAAAACTCGATTTTCGGGTGTTTTGTTCTATACTTTTGAGTTTTAATACTATTTAGGTACGATATGGACCCACCAAGCACTATAGAGGAGGCCTTTGGGACAACTCAACGACCCACTACCCAAAAAGAAGAAGAAGGATCTCGCTAATCAAGGAAAAAAATGAACACCGTGCGAAATTGAAGCAGGAAGGTATAAGCCGTGCGAAGTTGACCGTGCATGGCGAAGTCAACCATGCGAACTTGAAACAGGGAAGTATTGACCGTGCAAAGTTGGCCGTGCGAAACGAAGTTGGCCGTGCAAAGTCTCGATTTCGCACAATGTTCACCCCGACCTTATACGACTTCTTTTTGCGTGATTTTAATCTTATATAAATAGGCCAAACCTGAAAACTTGAGGAAGAACTGACTTTTAGAGCATTCTTAGAGAGAGAAAACTCAACCACTCCATTGTAATTGGATCTATAGTTCTCATATTTTTCATTGAATCAAAGATTGAAGCTTTATTTTCACTTCTAAGTTTCTTTGTTCTTCCTTGTCTTTCATTGTTGGTACTATCTATTTCTCTTTCATTATTTTTATTTGTTCTTATTTTCATTGTAGTACTTAAAGTTTGAATTTTTAGAGTTAGTTTGTTCATAAAGGTTCTTCCTTTATGCTTAGTTGTTGTGGAATTTTAGTTTTATTGATTCTTAGTTCCTTTTAATTGAGAAATTACTTGTCTTGAATAAAAATCTAATCTTTATTATGTTCAACATTAAAGATTCAATCTTTATTAATTTTTCTTTTGTTATTACTATGAATAGTGAGTAGTCTTCTTACTATGACTCGATTAATCCCCGACATGAGTGATTAACCTAATAAATTCCGCTTTAATTGGTTGTTGGGGGATTTGGTTGGGACTTACCTTGGGATTTTGATTGTTTAGTGTTTTATTTGGGTTTGTCGTTGACTCTTTACCCTTGACCGTCGACGGGAGTCGATTAGGTTGAGAGTCGGGCCCTCCCCATCTAAACTAGTAGTTGATTTGGGTTGAACCCGGGAGGGGGAACTTGAAGGGGACGCCTTTGGTAGTCGGTTTGATTATCATGTTTGAGAAAAGGGGTTGGAGGACCGGGATTTATCGCGTACTTATTAACCTGACTAATACTTGGGTATCTTGGGGATGTCGCGCGCCCTCGGATGCTAGAGTGTTGTGTAAGGGAGTCCGACTTATGAACCCGGAAGAGAGATAGGTCGGTGTTACTAGTGTCCATGTGTGAACCCGGGAGGGAGATACTTGGCGAATTAGAGGCGTTTCCTCCTAACGCATCTTCCTTAACAACCAATCGACGGGGTTTGATAGTAGTTGCAAATATCGGTGGAAAAGTCGAGTCCTAGGCTTTTAATCATTTGATTTAAACTTATCTTATTAGCTCGTTATAGTTTCTTTGGTTCTAGCATTAGTTTAATTTTATATATATGCTTTTTAGTTTAAATCGTTACTCTACCTTCCTAGTTTTGTCCGACTTAGCTAAACGTTTGAATAGAAACGATTAGTAATCACTTTGCTCTTCGTGGAAATCGACCCT
Source organism: Heliosperma pusillum (assembly GCA_022085475.1). NCBI lineage: Eukaryota > Viridiplantae > Streptophyta > Magnoliopsida > Caryophyllales > Caryophyllaceae > Heliosperma > Heliosperma pusillum. Next base: position 23,846 of record JAIUZE010005119.1, read on the forward strand.
CAAGTGCTACTTTGACAACCGTACACTTGCGGTATTTAAAAACCCATTAAGTTTTTGGCGCCGTTGCCGGGGAACAATTGCGATATTAGTTTGTTTTAGTTTTGTTTTGACTAAGTCATTTGTTTGTAGCACACTCCGGTGTGCCATTTGCCTTACTAACCTTCTACTTTAAGTGTGTAGCTTATTGCATGAGAAACAAGATCCAAGGGGATAACCGTTACCCTTCATTTGTCTTTAAAATGTTATTCTATCTTGGCTTCCCACAATATGACGATGAAGAATTTTGGGCATATCGCGAAAGACTTAACGAAAGACTTGACTCTTTGGATGATCATGGTTTTAGCGAGGAAGAGTTGCGTCTAACAATTGAATATGGCGTAAACTTTCAAGTTAGATCTTTGCTTGACTCATTGTGTGATGGAGATTTGTCTTCCATATCCCTTAATGAAGCAAATGACCTTTTTGATTGGTTGGATTTTGAAAGCCGAAAGCCCAATTTTTCTTTGTTGTTGAGTGTTGAAGAGAATATTCTTGTGGATGTAGATGAGGGTGTAGAGCCATTAAGTGAAATCACCTCATTTGATGACATATTTTCTAGAGAAGAGGGGTGTATTGATCTTGGTGAAACCTTGCTTGATTCTTGTGATGTTATATGCTTTGATAGTGAGCCTTGTTTGGATGAGTGTATTGAGAACTCTTGGGAAACTCATGTTGATACCATAGAGGATGATATCATGGAAAATGGAATGTGGTATGCAAAAAATTTGGAATCCTTGAGTGATGATCTTAATAATGATGATGTGTTGGAGGGTGATATGAAAGAACATTTGAGTGAAGGTGTTGATATGAAATACAAGCTTGATTGCCAAATTGAGGATGAGATTGAGTTGTATTTGAGATTTCCGGACACTTATGATCCAAGCTCCTTTGAAGGTGTACCTTGGTTAGATAATACTTCAAGTGATTGGAAAGCTCAAGTTGATGCTCTAGAAGCGGCTTTGAATGGAAAGGGGATGGAATATCCTAAGAGTGATAGGAAAGATGAAGAAGATGGCTTATTTCTCCTCCCACCTTCTTGTTTAAAGGAACCTTCTACTCATGACCATGCTCTTCTTGAAAGAGTTAGTGTATACACACTAGTCACTCCTTCCATCTATCGTGATAAACCACCCGATTTGTCGTCTTGTGAATCATGCTATGGTAAACCACCCGTTATTGAGTGGGAAAATATAGGAATTGGCAATGATAATGGTAGTGAAGTGTTGAGGAAATTACGGCATCTTGCTTGGGTGTTATTCATCTTAAAACTCTTCAAATGCTACTTGTGTTTCTTCATGGGTTTTGAAAAAGAGTTCGACAAGTTGCTAAGGGCTTTGAGCAACTATGATGCAAAATGGAGAAAGATTGAAATTTCTCCCTTGTGGGTTTTAAGTAAGTGGATCACTTCAACTCTAACTTTGAGCAAGTACACTTTAGATGATTATCAAACTTTTAGAGTTACTCATGAGTTGAATATTGTCCCTTACCCACCCCCACTTTGTGTTGGAGCCAGTGTCCTCCACAGTTAGTGCAATAACATAAATAAATCTCTGTAGGTTCACAGGGTATACTTTGTATAATAATCAGTTGATTAACGTTTATCAATAACGGTTGGCTTGCTAGATAAGTTTGACGTTATTGTCATACAGATGGCGGTGATCAACTGGTCCCTAAAAGTCACACCTATAGGATGTGTTTGAGAGATGTGATTATTTGAGAAAATAATCATATTGATGCCCTATTAAATGACTAAAAGGTTAGTCAGTGTTTTTGACTAAAAGGTTAGTCAATGTGATGATGAGACGATTATTTAATAACGATTAAATAAAGTTAGCAGAGACGAATTAACTGTAATTCGTAAATTGGATATATAATGTAAGCTAATTAAACATAAACCGTTATAATTAATTGGCAAATTATAAATATACGGATATTTATAATTAATGATGTATTATAATGATGTCGGTCCATGACAAACGACGATTATAATATATTACATTATATTGGAAGCTAAAATGACCAAAAACAAAGTGTCCAGATACACTCTGTTTTTCGGTCAGTAGGTAGTTATTTTGAGGAGACAAAATTTCCTCATAAAACCTACCATGAGCCGTGAGAAGCAAAAAGAGGAGAGAGGAATTGAGTTGATAATTCTAACCCTAACCTAATTCTCACTTGCTGCCTCTCTATCATTCACACAAGACAAAAAGTTAACAGTAACTTTTCACAAAACACAAAACCTCCTTCTCATCAGTGAGATCGTGTAAGAGGTTCTCTTTCTAGCAAAAGAAAAGGGTATTTCTCGGAGCATCTTGGGTGCAACGATAAGGAGGATATCTACCTTGATATCTCTGTTCTTTACGCCTATTGCTAGGACCGGAGGTTGATTTCTAAATCTCTATTTTTTTTTGTTTTCGTTTATGACTCGCATAATCAAATTATTACTTTTTCGTTATAATCCTATAATAATTGTATTCTGGTAATACCGATTTCCCACAAGTGGTATCAGAGCATAGGCCACGAAATTGTTTTATTTTGATTTCATAAAACGAAACTGTTTTCCTCCGCTGTGTGTTTGTCTCGATCGAGGACTTGAGTGTCTCGATCGAGAAGGTTTTGAGAGTTTTTTGTCTCGATCGAGTTCTTGTGTGTCTCGATCGAGAAGTTTTGTTTTTCTCAAATTTTTAGGTCGATCGAGAAGCTTGTTTGCTCGATCGAGGACTTTAGTGTCTCGATCGAGTGATGTTTATACTCGATCGAGGTCCCTGTTTGTCGACTAGGAAGAATTAGTCGATCGAGTAAACAGTATACTCGATCGACACGTTTTCTTTACGATCGAGAGACTTAATTGTTTAATTTCTTCTCGATCGATCAACTTACAGATTCGTATTTCCTTTCGTATTCGTTTTCATTTAGATTTATTTTTGTTATCTTTAATTTGTTAAAATAACATACAATAGATTTGTAGATGTTTTAATTTAATAAAGATTAGGTTAAAATGAAAATGGAAATGATGTTGGATGAGTTTATCTTTTGAAAGGATATTAATTTTTCCCTATTATGTCGATAAGGACCATTTTTGCCGAAAAAAATTTCTGCCGAAAAAATTTACTGTTTTTTTTCCGCCGTATTCAAAGTTTTTTTTTGGGCCTTTAATTGTACATCATTCGGATTGTGTATAATTAATGTGAAACGGTTCACATATGCTAAATATCTTACATTTTAAAGCAGTTTGAAATGTTTTAGGATGGTTCATTTTATCAGTAAAATGAATCGAGATTGTAATTGATGTGGTAATTATAGAATCACTACATAATTATAATCTATGTTAAAAGGGTGGTTTGGATAATAAAACATCGTAATAAATGTATTATGTATTGCATGTTTTATTTTAGTTGGTGCTTTTATAATATCTTTTGGATTGTTTGAATGAATCTTTAACGTATTTTTACAATCAGTTGTAACTTAGTGTGACCTTAGTGGATTGTGTTACCGTAATGATGGTAACATAGTCTTGGATGTATTTTGAGATCTCGAATCTCCATTATTTTTAGTTTTGGGTTTTGAAATTAGTATGTAATAAATAGGATCTATGTAATTTTATTTGTTGTAATTTCAAAGAAGACTAAAGATGGAGATTGGAGCTCACTCCCGCTTCATGGACCAAAAGGAGTGATCAAGTCAAGCTTCGAGGGTCCAATCAGTTGGATTCCAAGTTGTATTTTATTCTTTTTGGTAGGATAGGCCACACTAGGACATGTTTTTCTTTTTACGTTTTTTCATTCTCGTTTACTTTCCATCACATGATAGATAATTGCATCATATTCCGCCTAAACCAAATCACCTAATAAAAATGCATGAAAATGATTCATTCAGTTTGAATATTTTAATCATGGACATACAGATGTCACTCTCTTTTAGGGCCATCACCTTAGTTAAATCATTCTTGAGTTGCTAGACATTCGTTCACTTAAAATGAATTTAAGTTAAGATGATGGGACCTTCCCCTATAAATAAAATTGAGACTAGTCTTTATAGGGAAAACTACTATGAACCCCTTCCTCGTCGGAAGTCATAATATGACCCCTTCTACGTTGGGTAAATAGTGAGTGTTGACCTATTTTATCTCAACATTATAGTACGAGTAATATCTCGTGATTATGATGGACTAAAAGATAGAATTTACAGAAATTTATCGACCAGGAATTCTAAAAGTAGAATTAGCCAAGAGGTTGGCTTATCAAATTACAGAAATTGAGTCTTGGGATCATTTATATAATTCTTGAGGGAGGTCAATTGTATAAATGCACGAGTCATCGCATTAAACAGTTTTTCATAAGACTCAAAATTAAAACGATGAAACTTATCATATTTATTTTCTTTTTCACAGTTTTGAATCCGTTATATACAGATATAACTGCTAAATAACAAAATGGTTGGCCATACTGATGATGACCCAATGCCAAGTGCCACGCTCGGACGTGAGTCATGGCTTAAGATGTTCATGGACACTATGAATTAGTCTACACGACTGAAGAATAACGGGTCCAACTTTGCGGACAGGGAGGCGGCATTACGGAATGCTGTCATTGCTGACGGTAAGCTCAAGTACTTGACTAAGCCACTACCGCCAAACCCAGGCCCCAATGCAGGAGCAAATGAATCATTTGCTTATAGTGATTTCGTAATGGAGGCGGGTGCGATAAAGAACGTACTCATCTTTTCAATGGAATCAAATTTGCAAAGGCGATTCATTGCCCATGGTGCGAACAAGATTTTCACCACGCTCTCTAACGAGTTCTCAAAAGCTCCGAGGATCGTTAGCTATGAGCATACCTGTCGCTTCTTTGAAGCGAAAACTCCAGTAGGGCCAAGCGGTTAGCCCACACATTCTTGACATGATTGAGAATGTCGAGAAACTGGAGGCACTTGGTTGCAAAATCGATGAGAAGATCGTCATAGACCGCGTTCTTCATTCACTTCATGATGGTTTTGCCCTTTTCAGGGCAAATTACTATATGAATGATATGAAGAAGAGTCATTCATCAGCTCCACTCACTCCTTGTACAGACAGAGTGTGATCTGAAATTGAGTGGGAGTCTGAAACAGGACGTTCTCATGATAGCAACAAGGGCAAAGGTATGGGCAAGGCTAAGGCCAACCTAGCTGTAGGGAAGCCGAAATTCAAAAAGCCAGGGCAAGGCAAGAGTGGGCCTGGTGATACTAGCGGTAGCTCACAAGGCAAGACAAAGAGCGATGAAGGTAACGTGGAGTGCCACCATTGCCACAAGCTTGGGCATTGGAGGAGGAACTGCCTCGTGTACCGTGAGGACATAAAGCAGGCCGCGTCTCTCCTGTTGGTATGTCTTCTTCTTTTATTCATATGATTGAGATTAACCATGCATGCAAGTTTCCGGAACTTGGGTAATAGATACTGGTTGTGGGTTCTCATCGTGAAATCATTTGCAGGCCTTAAGAAACATCACAACTCTCGCAAGGGGTGATGTGGACCGGCGAGTAGGGAATGGAGCAAGAGTAGCTGCCATTTCAGTGGGAACATATGTAATTCAACTCCCGAGTGGAATTGAGTTATTTCTGAATAACTGTTACTATGTACCCAGTTTATCTAAAAACAATATTTCAGTTTCCGTACTTGATAAGGACGGCTTTTCGTTTGTAATAAAGGATAATAGATGTATTTTCTCTTTACACGAAATGATTTATGGTAAAGCAGTTTCCATGAATGGGATTTATGTTTTAGATCAAACCACAGATATATTGCATGTGAGTATAGTGAGTAAGAAAGCAAGGTTGTGACACAGACCAAACCTATTATGGCATTGCCGTATGGGACACATAAATGAAAAACGCGTGAAGAAGCTCATTGACAAGGGACTATCTCCACATTTAAATATGAATCTGTTGGCACGTTGTGAATAATTTGTCTCATAGGCAAAATGACTCGAATTTCCTTCAAAGGTGTTGGAATGCGCGCTGCTGACCTATTAGGAATCATACATACTGATGTGTGTGGACCTATGTCAATCAACGCTAGAGATGGCTATAGATATTTTATCACTTTCACGGACGATTTGAGTAGATATGGATATGTCTAATTAATGAAGCATAAAAGTGAGTCCTTTGACAAGTTCAAGGAATTCCAGAATAAGGTTGAAAACCAACTGGATAGAAAGATTAAAGCACTACGTTCAGATCGTGGTGGCGAATATCTTTCGAATGAGTTTGATCAACACCTCAAAGACTGTGGTGTAGTACTACAGTTAACTCCACCTGGAACAACACAATTGAATGGTGTGTCCGAACGGAGAAATCGAACATTACTTGATATGGTTCGATCCATGATGAGTCACACAGTTGTACCTGATTCATTGTGGGGTTATGCTCTTTTGTCAGCTGCTCTAATACTTAACCGAAGTCCGTCTAAAGCTGTAGACAAGACTCCATATGAATTATGGAAGGGAACGGTCCCTAACTTGTCCTTTATTCGGGTTTGGGGCTGCGAGGCTTATGTCAAGTGGAGACCTGACGATAAGCTCGGCCCACGATCGGTCAAGACATACTTTATTGGTTATCCAAAAGGGATGTTTGTCATTACTTTTACTCGCCTACCGAACATCGAGTTTTTGTTGCGGCTAGTGCGACGTTCTTAGAGAAAGAATTTCTCGAGAATAGGACAAGTAATGGAACCTTCGATCTGTCGGAGAGATTCAAGAACCAACAACCGAGCAACCAATGGAGGAAACTGTTCCTTCATCATCGGTTGCGGTTAATATTCCTTTGGAACCTAGGAGGTCGGGTAGACACTCTATTCCTCCAGACAGATACATTGGTATGGTCGAGGAGAATGAGAGAGATGACGTTTTACTCCTAGAGAGTAACGAACCCCCTACCTATAAAGGTGCCATGACCTGTTCCGACTCTAAGCTATGGCTTGATGCCATGCAATCCGAGATGGACTCTATGTATGAGAATGACGTATGGGATCTGGTTGACTTACCTGATAAGGTTCGGCCTCTTCAGTGCAAATGGCTTTACAAAACAAAGCATTATGTAGAAGGACAACCAGATACCTACAAGGCACGACTAATGGCAAAAGGTTTCACTCAAGTGCACGGATTGCACTATGATGAAATTTTTGCACCCGTAGTCATGCTGCGTTCCATTCGGATAATCTTAGTGATTGCCGCTTTTCATGACTATGAAATTTGGCAGATGGACGTGAAAATCGCCTTCTTATACGGTTATTTGGAGGAGGAGTTGTACATGGTACAACCCAAAGGTTTCATTGATCCTAAAAATCCTAAGAAGGTATGCAAGCTTAAGCGTTCCATCTATGGACTTAAGCAGGCTTCTCGGAGTTGGAATCATCGTTTCGACCAGGTGATAAAAGAGAATGGATTTACTCGATCGGTCGAGGAAATATGCTTATATATCAAGTCGAGTGGAAGCAAGATTGTCTTCCTAATATTGTATGTCGATGACATACTCTTGATTGAGAATGACATACCTCTCTTAACTTCGGTAAAAGTTTGGTTAAAGAACCATTTCCGGATGAAAGATCTGGGCCAGGCACAAAGAATTTTGGGGATCCGTATCTACAGAGATAGATCACGACGGATGTTATCCCTCAGTCAGGAGTCTTATATAGATAAGATTCTTGAGAGGTTCAGCATGACCAACTCCAAGAAGGGGAACCTTCCAATGATTTCTGGGATGCAGTTGAGCAAAGCTCAGGCACCAAAGACATCGGAAGAGGTCGAGCGCATGAGTCGGGTTCCTTATGCATCAGCTATAGGATCGATCATGTATGCCATGATATGCACACGTCAGGACGTGGCATATGCATTGAGTATGACGAGTCGGTACCAAGGCAATCCAGGTGAAACACACTGGATGGTGTTAAGAATATCCTTAAGTACCTACGGAGGACTCTACTAAGGATGAGGGGGTATTGACTTATGGAGGTGACACTGAGCTATGCGCAATCGGTTACGCAGATGCTAGCTTCCACAACGGATCGAGATGACTCGAAATCTCAGTCTGGATTCGTTTTTTACTCTTAATGGCGCTGCGGTCAGCTGGAAAAGCTCCAAACAAAGTGTTATAGCAGATTCTACGACTGAGTCCGAGTACTATGCTGCTTCAGAGGCTGCGAAGGAAGCTATATGGATGCGTCAATTCTTACAGGGGACTAACTGTAGTTCCTAGTTCGGATGACCCGATCACCATCTATTGTGATAATAGTGGTGCCATCTTCCAGGCTAAGGAGCTAAGTCCAGCAACAAGTCTAGGCATGTACAACGGAAGGCTCACATGATCCGAGATTACGTGGAGCAAAGGGAGATAGTGATAGACAAGATTGCTACGGATGATAACGTCGCAGATCCTCTCACTAAACCATTGAGATATGATAAGCATGAAGGGCACGTTATTTCCATGGGAATCAAACGTGTTCCTGAGTTGTATTAGTTGTTTTATATGGATTAGACACCTGTATCTTTTTCATAAAACTATCTATGAAATCATCGTTTTGTTTTATATTTTGTTTTTCATGTGGGTTGTACTGACAACATTGAACACCACAAAGTGAACTGAATTACATTATATTTGTTTTGGTCCGTAATCGCCTACATGAGCTGATAACTCTGGCAATTATTCTGTGCAGTCGATTGATGGTGGGTTCAACGAGCCATAAGTCAAACAGTTGACTGATCGATCACATATGCGAGTTATAATGATACCTCGCAGGACAATTTTGTGACAACGTTATGGAGTCCTAAATGTTTCAGAACATTAGGTGCCAGGTCGTGGATTGGACGTCCATAGTGTTCCTAGAGTCGATTCTTTTGACTATCGACTGTCTCTTGAGATTAAGGCAGTTTTTGGGTGACTTTGGTTTCTTTCTCATGGTCGACCGTAACAGGAGGTTAAGTAGATTTTTACTGGGTCATTTCATACTGCGCTTGTATCTGCAAGATTCGAGTTGAAGAAAATATCCAACCTTCATCATGTTATGTTATTTCTCAGGGCCACTCGAGGAGCTGTAACTGAAATGCATGGGCATGCTCGAATAAAGATTCGTTTATCAGTTAAGTGACTCTCTAGTCGGGGAAACCACTCTTGATACTGATCACTTGTAAACTACGACCTTTGTGAATACAGACTTTGCAAATTGGTTTACATTGAGTGGGAGAAATTTATTATGGATATGAGAATCGGTTATCGCACATACACTTGTACGGAGAAGTGGGAGATTGTTGGAGTCAGTGTCCTCCACAGTTAGTGCAATAACATAAATAAATCTCTGTAGGTTCACAGGGTATACTTTGTATAATAATCAGTTGATTAACGTTTATCAATAACGGTTGGCTTGCTAGATAAGTTTGACGTTATTGTCATACAGATGGTGGTGATCAACTGGTCCCTAAAAGTCACACATAAAGGATGTGTTTGAGAGATGTGATTATTTGAGAAAATAATCATATTGATGCCCTATTAAATGACTAAAAGGTTAGTCAGTGTATTTGACTAAAAGGTTAGTCAATGTGATGATGAGACGATTATTTAATAATGATTAAATAAAGTTAGCTGAGACGAATTAACTGTAATTCGTAAATTGAATATAAAATGTTATATTTAATTGTTGTATGTAATGTAAGCTAATTAAACATAAACCGTTATAATTAATTGGCAAATTATAAATATACGGATATTTATAATTAATGATGTATTATAATGATGTCGGTCCATGACAAACGACGATTATAATATATTACATTATATTGGAAGCTAAAATGACCAAAAACAAAGTGTCCAGATACACTCTGTTTTTCGGTCAGTGGGTAGTTATTTTGAGGAGACAAAATTTTCTCATAAAACCTACCATGAGCCGTGAGAAGCAAAAAGAGGAGAGATGAATTGAGTTGATAATTCTAACCCTAACCTAATTCTCACTTGCTGCCTCTCTATATATCATTCACACAAGACAAAAAGTTAACAGTAACTTTTCACAAAACACAAAACCTCATTCTCATCAGTGAGATCGTGTAAGAGGTTCTCTTTCTAGCAAAAGAAAAGGGTATTTCTCGGAGCATCTTGGGTGCAACGATTAGGAGGATATCTACCTTGATATCTCTGTTCTTTACGCCTATTGCTAGGACCGGAGGTTGATTTCTAAATCTCTATTTTTTTTTGTTTTCGTTTATGACTCGCATAATCAAATTATTACTTTTTCGTTATAATCCTATAATAATTGTATTGTGGTAATACCGATTTCCCACACTTTGAAAATCCAAACTCTCTCTAATCCAAAAACTTTCTTAGGCATCCAAATTGGAGTTAATTTTAATTAGCTCTCTTTTCATTCTCAATAAACAGCCTTGCATTCATATAGTTAGTTTACATTTATTTCAGATTTCATATTCTTTATTGCATTTTTATTTACGTACTCTTGCTATCAAAATTTTCAAAAAACACGTTATTTTATTTTTCACAAAAAAAAAAGTAAATCAAAAATCAAAAATTCAAAAAAACTTGTTCTTTATGTTCCTTCTTCTCCTAGCATTTGGACCATTGAGGACAATGCCCGGTTTAAGTGTGGGGAGGAGATTAGTGTAGGGATTGTTGTGAAAATAAAAAAAATTTGAAAAATTTGAAAAATCCAAAAATACGTGTTCTTTGTATATATTTGTGCTTGTGCGTAGTTTGTTCACTTGTGTAGGATCCGCAACCAATGATCGGAGACAAGAACGAAGGTTTGTGAGCCTAGATTTGGTATGATCTTTCCAACCTTCACCCCTTTCTTTTCTTGTAATTTCACATGAGAAGTTGGGAGATTTTTGAGTGGTTGATGATGATTTGAGAAATTGGTGGTTGTGGAATGTTGTGTTGTAGGTTAGGATTGCTTTGCTATTATAGTTTGCATGTTTATTTGTTACATTGTTGTACTTAGTCTGCATTCATGATAAGTTTGTGAATATCTAGTTGCATTCATGTAGTTTAGTTGCATCCAAAATTGTTTTCAAGGAAAATACCAAAAATACGGATAAGTGGTTTAATGATTTTGAACATTCCGAATGATAGTAGTCATTTTTCTAACTTTAAAATTTAGTTAAATTTCGTTTGAAAACAATGCTTACATATACATGAGTCAATATTAGGCATCTAAACGGCCAAGGTCAAAGTGAATCGAGTTTTGCAAGGTTTTTCATTCCATTTCAACCTGTGTTGTGCAACATTCTTGAGTGGTGGTTGGACGAAGGCAACCATGGAGGTCATTTTTAGTGCTTAAACTTCCCTAAAGAAAAGTGTTGTTTCATTTTGATCATCTATACACACAATTCTTTAATCATGTTTTCACGCTCATGTTCTTTTAAGGACTCCCGTCACTCCCGGCCACCCAACTTGGCACATTGTGCGCAAGTTGAAAGATTTCGGTGGGTGATCAACGGTTGAATCTTTGGGAATATGGGTGTCTATCGTTATGCTTGTACCCCCATTCGAGCACTTATATAGCGGTGGGTCCAAATTGTTGGAACACACACAAGTCTAACATTTTGATTTCATGAATTGTCAATTCCAAACAAGCACTACCAAAAACCAAAAAGTAAAAAAAAAAATCAAATAATTGGGACAAATATCAAAAATCCAAAAATATTTCCCTAACCAAATATCAAATAAGTTGCCAAAATGGGTAGACCCTTACCTCTTAACATTGATAAGAGGCCGACCTCACCACCACTTTTGGATTATAACTCATGGGAGACCTATTATTCCACAATCTTTCACCCTTGCTTTACTAGTTTTTGAATGGTAGCGCGGGTGCCTAATCGATTTCATGCATTTGTAAGCGTAGTTTTCTTAGATTTTTAACGGAATTTCAAAATTAGATATTTGACTACTATTTGAGGAATGATCGGATGAATAAAACCACTTACTTGTTGACTTTGGCCTCGGCTACCTAGATGAGGAAGGTAGTCATTTTGTACCTTTGTGAACCGTTTATTGAATGATTAATTGCTTAACTGTTTGGTTCATCCATTTTGTGCAAGACCTCACTTGCCTTGCAAGTCATGCATCTTTCCCATGATCATTGACTATGTGAGTTGAAAGGGCGTTGAGTGCGCTAATACTCATTCGGATACTAGTAATCTAATAATAGCTAAGTGGTGCTTACATCGTGCACTCACTTTTAGAAGAGTTCGTAGTTAGTCCTAGTACTTACTCGGGGACGAGTAAGAGATAAGTGTGGGGAGATTTGATAACCTAATTATTTGCACACTTTTTATGCTAATAATTGTGTTATTTAATCCATATTCTTATGTGCTTTATGTTAGAATTATGTTTAAATGGTTTAAATGCGTAAAACCCGATTTTCGGGTGTTTTGTTCTATACTTTTGAGTTTTAATACTATTTAGGTACGATATGGACCCACCAAGCACTATAGAGGAGGCCCTTGGGACAACTCAACGACCCACTACCCAAAAAGAAGAAGAATAATCTCGCTAATTAAGGAAAAAAATGAACACCGTGCGAAATTGAAGCAGGAAGGTATAAGCCGTGCGAAGTTGACCGTGCATGGCGAAGTCAACCGTGCGAACTTGAAACAGGGAAGTATTGACCGTGCAAAGTTGGCCGTGCGAAACGAAGTTGGCCGTGCAAAGTCTCAATTTCGCACAATGTTCACCCCGACCTTATACGACTTCGTTTTGCGTGATTTTAATCTTATATAAATAGGCCAAACCTGAAAACTTGAGGAAGAACTGACTTTTAGAGCATTCTTAGAGAGAGAAAACTCAACCACTCCATTGTAATTGGATCTATAGTTCTCATATTTTTCATTGAATCAAAGATTGAAGCTTTATTTTCACTTCTAAGTTTCTTTGTTCTTCCTTGTCTTTCATTGTTGGTACTATCTCTTTCTCTTTCATTATTTTTATTTGTTCTTATTTTCATTGTAGTACTTAAAGTTTGAATTTTTAGAGTTAGTTTGTTCATAAAGGTTCTTCCTTTATGCTTAGTTGTTGTGGAATTTTAGTTTTATTGATTCTTAGTTCCTTTTAATTGAGAAATTACTTGTCTTGAATAAAAATCTAATCTTTATTATGTTCAACATTAAAGATTCAATCTTTATTAATTTTTCTTTTGTTATTACTATGAATAGTGAGTAGTCTTCTTACTAGGACTCGATTAATCCCCGACATGAGTGATTAACCTAATAAATTCCGCTTTAATTGGTTGTTGGGGGATTTGGTTGGGACTTACCTTGGGATTTTGATTGTTTAGTGTTTTATTTGGGTTTGTCGTTGACTCTTTACCCTTGACCGTCGACGGGAGTCGATTAGGTTGAGAGTCGGGCCCTCCCCATCTAAACTAGTAGTTGATTTGGGTTGAACCCGGGAGGGGGAACTTGAAGGGGACACCTTTGGTAGTCGGTTTGATTATCATCTTTGAGAAAAGGGGTTGGAGGACCGGGATTTATCGCGTACTTATTAAACTTGACTAATACTTGGGTATCTTGGGGATGTCGCGCGCCCTCGGATGCTAGAGTGTTGTGTAAGGGAGTCCGGCTTATGAACCCGGAAGAGAGATAGGTCGGTGTTACTAGTGTCCATGTGTGAACCCGGGAGGGAGATACTTGGCGAATTAGAGGCGTTTCCTCCTAACGCATCTTCCTTAACAACCAATCGACGGGGTTTGATAGTAGTTGCAAATATCGGTGGAAAAGTCGAGTCCTAGGCTTTTAATCATTTGATTTAAACTTATCTTATTAGCTCGTTATAGTTTCTTTGGTTCTAGCATTAGTTTAATTTTATATATATGCTTTTTAGTTTAAATCGTTACTCTACCTTCCTAGTTTTGTCCGACTTAGCTAAACGTTTGAATAGAAACGATTAGTAATCACTTTGCTCTTCGTGGAAATCGACCCTCAAGTGCTACTTTGACAACCGTACACTTGCGGTATTTAAAAACCCATCAACAATTTCTCTATAGCTTAGACATATGAATGAGACGACCTGATCACACGAGTCACGACGACGATGAATGTATTAAGAGTGCCTTATCGGGAGAGACCTTAGTACCATGTTGTCTAAAAATTCGAAATCCGATGGAGACTTGATAGAGTTCGTACGTATGATTTTCCTTGAGATAAATCAGGTAGAGTTTATCTAAAGCTTCTTCGATATCGACCTCGAAATGATAGGCGACTCCTAAACGTTCAATAGCATCGATAAGTTCCAATTGATATGTTGGTTTGAAAATTGTAGCCAAAAGATCTTTCTTCACTTCTTTTATGAGATCTCCAATTTCTTGCTGCATTTGTTGCCTAGTTACCTTCAAATAAAAATAAAATAAAAATAAACAAACTTAAGACAAGGAAAGCTTTTTTCTTGCTGCATTTGTCGTCTTTGAGGTCATATGTATTCATGCTTCTCCTTCACATGTATCGTTTTGGGGTATTTTTGTGTTAAGTTGTTTTTGCGTTTTTGGTTTCGGTTTTGTGGGTGGCGATATTGCGGGTTGTTTTTCTTTGCAAAAAAAACGAAGCTAATTAGCCAAATAAAGACGGTTATTTGATAAGGGAAGTGAGGGGAAGAGAATGGTGGAGGTAGCTTGTTGGTTGATAGTCGGAGGATAAAGAATGAGGATGATGAAGTAGCCTAGTCGAGGAGCAAAGGAAAAAAAAATTGCATTGGGCTAGTCGTTGTCTCACACATCGACACCTTGGGATTTTATAAAAAAATTATTCGTCAATAGTGATAACGTGGACTAATTATTTGTAAATAGTTGAAATGGACTCTATTTTTGTAAATACTTTGATTTTAAACTCCATTTAAGAAAAAAGTTATGTTTAATCCGTCTTTTAAACATATAAAATACTATCTATGGGATTAAAGTTGAGTCTTAAGATTTTCAAGACCCAATTTAAAACTTGAGAAAAGACTCTTCACTTTATCCAAGTCTAAGTCTTAGCCTGGCACTATGAAAGTAAGAGCCTCATACCCTTGCTCATACCGGGATAAATGTAGACTTAGAACCTTTTTTATGTTTACATGATATATGTAATTATTGACTCTTCTTCATACTTTGAACTTTTCTATTTGGACAGAAAAGTACTTGATAAATAAATAGAAAAGTTCAAATTACAATCATGGTGGGGGATCGGGAGTTAACGGCATGCAAGCCGAGAGAAGATCCATAAAGAAATAATTAACAAAGGGTGAGGCGAATTCTCAGCAAAAACATTCTAGTCTAGAGCTAGTGTCTTGGATGGAGCTAGAATTTCGCAATTGCATCAGCAACGTAATTAGCCGAGCGTTTCTAAAAAAACGGTCTTTAAATGAGGTGAGGCCTATAGTTGTTCCCTGCACTCAAGAAGGATGTTAGCATAAGGTTCTGAGGGACGCTCGTTACGTAGAAGCGTATTACCGCATTTAAGCAATTTGAGGTCACAACAAAATTTCCACTAGACTGAGATGAAAAACGCAAACCATCCCTAATAGCGAGCACCTCACAGATAAAGGGGCTAGAATTGAAGCATTCAGCCGAGTGCACCACCCACGAAGCCAGGACCTAGTACTGTCCATGACCACACACCCTACACTAGCAAAAGAAGAGGAGGTAGAGAAGGCCGCATCGACGTTGATTTTCAACCAGCCGTGCAGAGGGAGATCCCAGCTACAAGGAGAGCAAAAGGCAAAGGTAGAGGAACGAGGGTTTGGGAGTGCAAAGGCCGGGGGCGATGGGTGGCGGACACCCAAGACGAGGCTTGGGTCCGGGGAGAGAACAAGGGGGTTATGGGAAAAGAGAGAGTCACAACGTTTAGTCCAAAGACGCCAAATGATAAAGGTGAAGAGAATATTCTAGGAAGGCTCATTGGTAGTGCAAGAACTATGAAGCCAAGGTTTTAAGTCGAGGTAGAATAAGGAAGGTTTGACGGGAAAAAAGCACCAAATCTCACTAGCCCGGCTGCAGTCACGAAGGATGTGTAGGGAGGATTCAGAGAGGGAAGAATAAATCTCTTATGGAAGGAGGAGTTGTGGGGGAGCTTATCCCACGAAGCTAACTAAATAAAGAATTTTATTTTTTGTTGGGTATCGAGATCCTACAACCACAACAAATTGATTAAGGGGCAGATAATTCACGAGAGGACCCGTTACTGCGGCACGGTAAGAACCAGAGGAGAGGGGCTCAGACAGAGATGAAGAGCGTGGGTTTGAGGAAGGGGTTGGGAGAAGGGGATGTTGACCATTGTGTGCAGGGCTTCCCACAGAACACTAAGATGCACCCGGTTAAAGTTGGATGGCAGAAACTCTAGTAGGCGGTCGGATTGCTGGTGGTTCAAGGATGGTTATTTTTGGTTGGTTTGAAGGCATCACTCGTGCTCACTTTCTCTCTCTTTTCTCTCACATTATTGTTAGTAACAAATAACTAGCTTATAGTTTGAACTTGACCGCGAGAAGATTTCCCATGTGCCAAATAGTTGTACTCTTATACCAAATTATCATCATTTGATACTTAAATTTGTGCACAAATTATAGTATTTTCCAGGTGAAATAATTGTAACATACTATCGTATTATGGGTTTACTTTTAATTTGTAAGAAAGTATTTTTATACAATGGCTATGTTTCATAGTGTGAGATAGTCTTACACAATAATTAATGAAATTTCTGTGATTGCAATGATTGATTTTACAATATCAGATGAATTTGTTGATGTAACTTTTTGCTCTGACTCTCACAGTATGAGCCCTAAGAGGTTACTCAAGTTATTCAACCAACCATTTTTCTTAAAAGAAATATTCTACCAATGGACATGATAATGCTACTCACATATGGGACAACTCACATGTGATTTTTATATTACAGCTTTATTATTTTGTACATAATTTGCAATAAATTCTTTGATTACTTCAATTAAACTTATTATTTTAAATTTTTGTATTAGTTAGTTAAATAAATAATAAATATTAGATTAAAATGTTATTCAAAAGCTTTAAATATATAATCTCATTACAAATGTGTTACCATTAATAGTAAACTATAGTGTTATACTGTTATCTCAATCTTCAATTTTATTATTAATAGGTTTAATGGTTATTTATCACCGACCTTGATAATTCGTAATCCTATTAAGTCTATAACCACAATAAATCATTGAATATGGAGTAACATTTTTTTACGATCAGTTACTGCATTTAATTAATGGAAAATTTACCACGCATACGAATTTCTGTAGATTAAATTTTATAAATATATTTTATTGAAGCCCATGCATGGAAAAATAAAATAATTAAAAAGAAATGATTGAC
Source organism: Heliosperma pusillum (assembly GCA_022085475.1). NCBI lineage: Eukaryota > Viridiplantae > Streptophyta > Magnoliopsida > Caryophyllales > Caryophyllaceae > Heliosperma > Heliosperma pusillum. The sequence goes on from JAIUZE010005119.1 coordinate 41,220, forward strand.
CTGATCAAGGGGAGTGACATGAAGAAAGTAATCACCCCAACAACTCGGCTCAAACTCGACTGAGGCTTGACAAACATTGCTTCTTGTTATAGGCGACATCTTTACTTTTGATGTTTATTATCTAATGTTTATTTAGGGTCTTGCTCTTTCATGGACATGATTTACTCAATCATGGACATGTTTTCCAACTTTGCCCTTTTCATTTCATCCACCTCTCTCTCTCAAACATTGTACCAGACCAATTTCTTCTCTTTCAATACACACCCTAGCACCACCCATCAGACCACCACCACTGTCGCTGCCAACCATCATTTGGCACATCTCACTCGCAACCACCACGAGCCACCACACCAGCCACCAATTTCGACACCACCACCTTCCATAACTCCTGCTCCCGCCACCGCCACCACCACACGCCCTTCTATACCTCTGCCCACCACCTCTATCCGGTCCTCCCAGACACGCTTTCGTCGTCGCCACTTTGTCGCCGCTGCCGCCGCCACCTTGTCATGCCGTCGCCGCCGCCTGCACATCTCACATCTCACTCGCAACCCCCACCTCAGCCTCCCTCGGTCCTCCCTACCCGACCCCCGCCACTTTCCCCACTCCTTCGCGACCAGCTGCACCCACCTTAACCACCGCACCACCATCCAACCACCCCTTCCCCTATAAAACCCTAATTCTAGAAGTTCAACCTAATTGAATATGTATCTTAACTAATTTGATACAAAAAATTGATTTTATTAAGTAAAACTAATAAAAATTACAATTATTATTCATTCAATTGACGATTAAGATGCATAATTGACGAATTTGTTAAATGTTATGATTAATTTTTGAGTGAAAGAGGAAAAGAGAAAGAGAGATTTTTTTTAGAACAAGGGTATGTTATGGAAAAATTATGGAAAAGAGTTCATGAAAGAGTAAAATGTGTCCATGAAAGAGCAATTACGTTTATTTATGGACGTTTAAATGTTTGGTCATGTGTACGTAACCCTATTGATAGTAGATTTCTCATTTAAAGAGACATCTCATCCGTACAAATCTCTAAGTATTTTATGAGTGTAACTTTAGTCATTTACTAATACAACAACGATAATATTTTAAAGTTAGGCCCTCTTTGGCAATAACAGGAGTAAATTCATAATACTCCCTCCGTCATGGTCTGGTCATTTATTTGCCTTTTATTATTCTTTATGAGCAGTATTTTAATCAAAGACAAACAAATAATTGAGACGGATGGAGTACCAGATAACGTTAGCAGAATATGATTAACTTATTAAATAGCAGGTTTGACTATTTAAATAAATTAACAGAATTAAGAAAGGGTGTTTGGTAATTAGTAGATTATTGGATAATTAGAATGGTTTCGTATATAAATTGAATTGCTTATTCAATATGCTGCTAATAGCAGCATAATCAAAAATAGTAGATTCCGGCTAATATGCTATTAGAATACACCGTTTACCAAACACATGGAAATAGTAGATTGTTTGGCCAATCGATTAGTTAGGCCGAAATCTACTAATTTTTACTCAATATATTGTTTACCAAACATGGGCTTCATCTCTACATATAAAAATTTATGTAATTTTAATAAATTAAGGTGTAACTTTAATAAATGAGGTGTGTAACTTTAGTATTTTAGGAGTATAATTTTAGTCTTTTACCCGACCAACTTTAATCTTTTTGATGATTTTTTATTTGTCTTAATTAAATTAGGTCATATGTCGTTATAGTTGTTAACTTGTACGAGTACATCATACACAAATTCATTACATTCTAAAACTCTCCTCACCCACCATTGATAACTCCTTCTTCGCCATTTTTAACAAATGTCAAAACAAGCCAGCTAGTGATGAGGAGGACGATTCCAACGACTCAGTTAAAGAAGAAGAGGTGGCTTACAAATGCTCACTTGATTTCAATTAACAGAAGTTTCTTCGCACTTTTCATCGTTTTAGTCGCTTTCCAAATTCAAAATTCAAATCCAAATCTGGCTACTTCCGACACTTTTTCGTTTAACTCTCTCTTAAAACGGATGTATCTGTCTTAAGATTCAAACGGCACAAATACATGTCACTTGCATGAGTTGCATCATTGAATCTTGATGTAAGTTCTCTATAGTTGCTAAATACGAGTAGTTTTTTTTTTACCGTATTAGTTGCTAAATAGTTGGGCAGTTGTTTTTAATTAACCAACCGAATTTCTTTGTGAACATGTACGTTAAGAATAGTGAAGGGATAATTTGTGTTGTCTTATTTCATTCATCCAAGTAGGTATTTATACAAGTTAAGTGAGCAACACAAAGGTCACCATTAACACACTTAATTATGATAATTCATTGTATCATAATTTCCTAGTCTACTACTATTCCCAATAGGACAAAATTTCTTATAGCACCGTCTACGTAACTATTACGTGTGTTCTATGGGCAGACAGAAAATCCGAATTTTCTATAGTTAAGAACTTAATTATGTAAATATTTATGTAAGGAACCAAAATTCATTGGGTTTTAGATGAGTAGAGAATAGAGATTCTTTGTTAACTAGGTTGGCTTCGCCGAGCTACCTCTGATTACATTTTAAAAATTTTAATATTTTGAAACATAATTATACAATTGGGTTAGAACTGCTTACTTCATATATTACCATTTACTCTCTCCGTTCCGGTCATTTGTTTACCTTTACTTTTGACACGATTATTAAGGAAATGGTACGGGACCATTTGTGGTGATACTTGGTGAATGACAAGTGGACAATAATCTCATTGGGTGATCAAATTACTCAAAAACTATTATCCTAATATAGAATGGTAAACAAATGAATGAGACACCCTAAAATGGAAATGGTAAACAAATGACCGGGACGGAGGGAGTATAATATATTTTTCTATAACATAGATAGTAAAATTTATTACTCTGATGTTAGTATTATAATTTTCACTACATCTCATATTAATTCCATCATTTCACTACTGCCGCGATTACTATTGTTAATTTAACTACTCCTTTTATTTTTACAGTCAATTCAATATTTCAAATTTATCATACTAATATATTTAAATAAAAAATATTTCTTTATATTGATTCATTATCTATTTGTTCATACTATATAATTTAAGCTGAACTATTATAATCTTCTTATTTTTCTTAAGTTACCTACTTTCATAAATTTAAAAGACTATTATTTTTATAATTTTCAAAGCTCAATATACTTATATTATATTTATTATATGCCAATAATTAACATCTTTATACACCAAAACTATATACATTATGAAATTTTATAAATGTATGTCTTTCTATTACCGCCCCTTGGTTTGGTTTCCGAATTATATATAGTACTAGGTTTGGTGCCTGGCTCCGCCCGAGCTACTTCTAATTGTCATTTAAATTTTTTTTATATGAGATATAATTGTGTTTGATTTGTCTAACTCATACATTTATCATTTATAGTTAATATATACTTTTCTATGACATACCTTGAAATTATGTTGAGTTGTAAAATTTGTCAGTTAATAATGAGACACATTCAATACTCTGGCTATTAATATTATTATTCTCACAATATTTAATGTTAATATTATTACGTTCATTATCCCACGATTAATATAACTTCTTCTACTACTCTCGTTAATTTTGTGGTTTAATTTACAATTCCCGTAAATTTTATCAAGCTTATATATTAAAATAAATTAAATATATTTCTTAAAGTATGGCTCCTTGCGGATCCTTAATATAAGAATAAAAATAATGATAAATTTATAATAGGTAGTGTAATTCAATATTTCTCGTTACTGAATTTAAGTATGTTTAACTAAATCTCATATTATTTGCACATACATGGTAATGAAATTCAATATTTCTCGTTAATTTAATCCAACTAATATATTTAATTTTTTTTTAAAAAAAATTCCTTAAGTTACTTATTTGTTCATAGTATCTAATCTAAGGTGAACTATATTAATCTAATTATTTTTATAATTTCCAAAACTCAACCTACTTATATTATGTTTATTATATGCTACTAATTAACATCGTTATACACCAACACTATATACTATATGTAGTTTTATATATTTAAGTCATTTCATTACCACCCTTTAGTTTCCGGATTATATATATACTAGTATTGGTGCCCGGCTCCGCCCGGGCTACCTATATTTATCATTAAAATCTATTTTAATTAAGAGTAAATTACAAATAACTCTCTTATATAATTAACCTTTTTTCAAATAACTCCTTTTTATAATTTTTTATCCAAATAACTCCCTTTTAAAACATATTTTTAAACAAATCAATACCTCTTTTCTTAAATGAGACTTACATTTTGAATTTTTCAGCCAAAAAGTCATTTTTTTTCATTCATTTTTCACTTGCATAAGATATTGAACTCTTATCTACTTTCTTAATCACGAAATAGTACATTAAAATAAGAAACCTAACTTATAAAGTTGAGACTTGAGTGTGTATGATTCGAGTGAATTAAAGATAAACTTAGCTTATTATCTTTTGAAAGAGGTTTGAAACAGATATTGTTGGAGTAGGTGTCCTCCACAATAGTGCGCCACATAATAAATCTTATTATGGAATATAATTGGGATAATTATTGACTATATATATGATTAGTCAGTTGATTTAACGTAAATCAATAACGGTTGGCTAACTAGAGTTTGACGTTATTGTCGTTTGACGGCGGTGATCAACTGATCCCTTTCGGTCACACCTAAAGGATGAAATCCAAATAGTAACTAATTATTTGTATACGATACAGTTAATTAGTACATTACATATATTCGATATGTGCGAGAGTTAATTATTAGAAATTGAGTTAAGAACTCAAATTCGATTAAACTTATTTTTCAATTATGCGATAATTGACTAATAATTTTATATCTTATTTTAATACGATTAAATAAGATTTAACTTAGTAATTAATCGTTAAATTACTAAATTAGTTGAGGTTTTTGAGATAGAGGTAATTAGTTAATTATATTTACAAGGAGTTGTAAAATAAATTAACTAAGCATTGTGGGACCCATTATATATTGATATAATGGTAAAATATTATTTAAAATGTTAAGTACATATTATTTATTTAATTGAGTCATATAAGGTGGTGGTTATATTAATCACAATTAACACTTAATTATACAAGATTAATTAACCATATGAATCATAATTATTTGTGTAGACAATATCAAAAATCAAAATGGATCAATTTGAGGCTCACAATTGCTGGTTGATGTGTGTTGTTGGTGATGATTTGTTGTTCTTATGCACACTCAAGCAACATATCTTATGACATGACTAGTAAACCTAATCATTTTATTCATCTACAACACATTACCACTTTGCATGGCAATAAAATAAGAAGAAAAAATCACCATTTATGTGGTGTTGATATCCGGCCCTCATGGGCTATAAAAGGATACAATTGTTGTTCATTCTTTCTATTTCTATTCTTGTTTTAAAAACTATTTCATACATCCTCTCAAACTAAACCTTCTCTCTAAAACTAAAACTCTCAAATCTATAGTTACTAAGTCTTACTAGTGTAGTAATATAGTCATAATATTAGTAAGTGTTTATATCTATCTTATTATCTAGTTAATAATAAGGGTAGATTATTGGGTTAATCTTGGTGCAACTTAGAGGAGATCTTCTAGTTTGGAGATTACTTGTGTTCATCCATATTATTAGCTCAAGAACAACAAGAAGGAGTTCTTGTTGTGCCCTTATATTTTCCATATCAATGTGAGGAAATTTCTTATCTTATATAAATGTCTTTATATTTGCATGCATGTTACATAGATCATTAAATACTAAATTAACAAGTAATTTAGCAACTAATTAGAAGAGTCTAATTAAGGTCTATGGACTTTCAATTGGTATCACAGCTAGCTTGTAGCATGCATGTTCATTTTGGACATTTTTGTTAAAGTTATAAGATAACTAATAAATCAAAGATTTTGAGTTAAAATACGATTCTGACAATTATTTTTGGTGCATGTATACCTACTGACCTCAAAATGTTTGTGGTCAAATTTCGTGATTTTATGGATTAATTTGCTATTTATTTTGATTTTTGGCGTTTAAACCGAGTTAACATGCATTTTATGAGTTAAAAGTTAACTAAAAATAGTTGCATGTTGATTCTGGCCATGAAATTTTAATATGATCTCACATGAATTTTTTACATATTGTATGTAAAATTTCGTGACTTTTACTTATGTATTGCATATTCTTTGATTTTTATACGATAACAGTCAATAATATGAGATTATAATGTTCATAAAATTGAAACGTCCATTTCTTGTCTTGAAACTTTTTTTTACATTTTACATTCTGATGTTGATACTCTCGGTGAAATTTCATAATTTGTTTCACTGTTTTGCTATATCTAATATTTTTATTTGATAAAACTATTAAATACAAAGCTATTTGTTCATAAAATTAATTTAAATTTTTTGAGCAAATGTTTTTTATTTTTATAGTTCCTGGAATTGTTCCAGAATGTACAAAAATTTTTGGTTTCAAATTTTATGATGTTTATATTTTATTTTGGTTTTATTTCATAATTGTTATGATTAAACCGTAATATTTAGCAAATGAAATCAAATCGATCTAATTAATGACCAAAAAAATTATTAGTGACTAATTTTGAGTTCTAAATCAGTTTAGTTAATTAGTTTGAATTTAAATGAGATTTAAAAGTTGATGATTATTTTTAATGGTTAAAAATCAATAAATCCCGGAAGAAATCGAGCTACAATGGCATGAATTGACTTAGGACGATTTGGCATAATTTTGCCGAAATTATTTTATTTTTTTGTGAATGAATGAATGTCATTTAATTTAAAAATTTATTCAAAGTTGTACCTAGTATGGCCTAGTTATTTTTAATCGTTATTACCCGTAATGTAAGGGAATAACGGTTTGGTTGTAATTTTATTGCGATCTCGTATCGCCGGTTTGTATAATTTAATAATTTTTTTTTATAGAATAAATGTATAATAGGAATTTGTATATTTGTATATTTGTAATTATTTTATGAAGACCGGTGACTCCCTCGAGACGGTGCCATTTTGGAAGATGTTCCAAGTGAAGAGGCAAGGGACCAAGGAGTTGGTTTCCGAATTTGTAACTATCTAGTTAATTTTGATTAGCTAGGTGGCCATACTAGGATTTTATTGTTGCTTGGTTGCTTGCTTTGTTTTCGCTCATGCCAAAATCGTCGCACATGCATTTTATTTACCGTTATTGTCAATTCAACGTTATTCACAATTCACCGACTTAGTTCGCTTATAGGGAATTAATAACAAAATTGACAAGACCTCTCACATAACTTAAAAAATTGAGATTTAGTCTTACCAATTAGTAACACCTATGAACCCCGTGTTCATTAGGGCTACCACGCTCGTGGGTCCCCTTTTACCTCGGGTAAGTAGGGTGATGCGATCACAAGCCAAAATTGGATTGGACTCAACGAGATAAGCGTTATCTTGGGACTAGGAGATGGATTTAACAGAAATCCGTCAACCAAGAGTTCTAAGTGTAGAATTAGTCAAGTATTGACTTACCATTTTTAGATAAAGGTAGCATGCGATGACTATTTTTTGTCTAAAGATGGGTCTTGGAATCACTTATGTAATTTCGTGAGGGGTCATTATATGAGTGACTTGTTAAAATTGTCTTACAAGTAAATTATATTTAAACAATGAATGTTTATTTTCCGTTGATATTTATTTTTATTCGCGCAATGACAATTATTTTTCTTCTATGAACTTATAAATCCGTTCAATCGTGGAAAAGGTTTCCATTATTTTATACGATAGCATTTTGATTGCAATCTCCGTTTATACCACCGTAGCTAAAGACAAAATGAATTGTATCTTTTGATCCTCATATTCACCATTGCAAATGTCTCTTATGAAGAGTAAATGAATAAGTCACACTTAGTCAAAAGCGTTTTTGAATATTTTGTGACGCCTTTTTATAAACAATGGTACATCAAATTTTTGCTCCAAAGAAAATGTTTATATTTTGGTATGTCGTCATAATGCTCCTTATCGAGGCTTACCTCAAAAGAGGCCAAAACAGTTGGGATGACTAGGTTAATCGATTTATTTGAAATCGTGAACAAACCAAATACCGTAATCACTTCATGAAAAGTTTATCCTTTTGAAGGTAAAACCATGAATGAAATGAAGAATAGTCTTCACAATAATTCTAATTTACTTGTCTAAGTAGAGATTCATGAAAGTGAGTGGGAGCACTAAGAAAGATGTTTATATTCTTAAATTGTTAAGACAAGGTTCAAGATTAGGTTGGCTCGACTTTGACACAAGGCAAGGGATAAAGGCAAGACTATTTTGAATAGTAAAGTCAAAACCCAAGCAAGGTGTTGAACCCAACTTTTGACGATTCTATTTTTCAGTGTAGGACACAAGAAAAGAATCTTCCCAAAGTTTTCTAAAGAGTTAGAAATAGGGTGTAATTTTTCACCCATAATATCTATATGATCGACATTTATTTTGCGAAATGCAAATATTTTTGGGTATTAGATATCCATTATGGTTTTCATCAATGTATTCAATGCATATAATAATGATTCGTGTGACGACTAACCATAATTAAATGTCGCCTACAATGGAATATAACTATTTGTAGTTTTATTTCTATAGAGAACATATAAAAAAAGTTTTATAATGTGACTCACATCTATTTTTTGGATGTTAAGGTGTATACTTTAATAAACGTTATTACAACATGTACAACAACCTCTAAAATAAAGAATATAGTATCCACACTTTTGTGTACTACACACGTTGTTTCACTTTTGTGAATAGAACTACAACGTTGTATATCTTTTTCTATGCTATACTTGTCAATGGTTATATCCCATACCATAAGGTAATTATATTCTTGACCTAAACTAGTAATTTACTTTGTCATATAGATTTGGAAAAAGGCTCAATTGGTGACTTATTTTCTAATCTTCATTCTGGATGTCTGTAGCACATTAAGAGGCTAGTATTGACAACTATCCCTAAACCATCTGATTTTGAATCTTATGGTGCGTGCGAATCTTGTATTCAAGGCAAGATGATTCATGCCCTTTTTATTTAAAAGGAAATCGAACTAGTGAGTTATTGGCCCTATTACATTAGAATATGTGTGGTCCAATAACAAACACAACCAGAGATGGTAATGATTACTTCACTTAATTTACCGACGATTTAAGTAGATATTATGTTTGATTCTACTTAATGAGGTGCTAAGAGAAATCTTTGAAAAGTTCAAAGAGCTTCAATGAGAAGTAGTTAACCACTAGAGCATTAGATCAAGGACTTACGACTAAATCGTAATTATAAATATCTAAGTATTGACTTTAATTTTCACCAAAAGTATTGTGAAATGGTTTCACAAGTTAACTTCTCTAACACACATTATTAGATAAGGTGTTGTTGAATAGAGAAACAAAACCTTATACGATATGGTTTTGTCTTTATCAAGTCAAAATGAGCCATTTGACTAACCTTGGGATCTTAATATTTTTGTCTGCTATTTCTTTTCCCACCATATTAACACACATTTAAAACAGTCTGATTTCATTCCATATAAGATATGGGTAGGTAGCTTACCTAATTTATAAGTTATTTGAATGAAACAAGTGCTCAATAATCCCACATTGACCACGAGAACAAAAGCGTTGGTGACATCGTGATGGCTGTCTTTCAATAAAAATACGATTATTTCCTTGATAAGACAGAGTGGGAGAAAATGTTTTAAGAGGCCACAACCTGATCCATATGGTCCGAAAAAATTTTTCCGCATTGCTTGTTCAAGTAGTTGTTTCTTCGAACCTAGGAGGTCCACGTGGAATTTTATCGTCTCCTTTATAGTGATGAATTCTTAATATAGACTTCTAAAAGATTGTTTTTAGTCCCAACTTCTTGATATGGCTTAGAGTCATACGATTCGTAATGGACTCCATGCATGATGGTCCGGTATGTGACCTGGTAAATTTTACTTGAAGAAGTACGACCTCTTCAATGTAAATTGATTTTTAAGATCGAAATTTGCATGGATGAACATTAAAATGTTTTCAAAGATAACTTGGTAGGCAAAGAGTTTTGCACCAACCTTAATTCTTTGATCCATTCGAATATACTTAGCGATTACAGCATATCATAATAGTATGATGCCAACTGGATCTCAAGAACCACCTTCTTGAATACGATTCTAGAAGAGGTAGTATATTTTATATTCACCTGTGGGTTCGTAGATCCTAATTATCCTAAGTTAATTTGCAAGCTTAAGAGTATGTCTTAAGTAAGCACAAAAGAGTTGGAATTAGTGTGTCAATCAGGTCATAAAATATTTCTCGAAATCTCGAAGAATTATGTTTATACATGAAGTTTAGTGGGAGTAATATGGTTTTCATCAGTCTTATATGTGGAGACATATTGATCATTTTAGATGATGGAAGATTTTGGAGAAGTAGAATACATCTTTTAGATATCTGGATTTATGGAGATAAATCTAAAAGGATATAGCATTGAGTCAAAATTCTTATATTGATAAGATCTTTGACTAGTTCAAGGAAGTTGAACACATCATAATTGATTCCTTTTGCTTCCGCTGCGGGGTCAATTATATACGCTGTGATGTATACTCAATCCGACATTTCGCATGCTTTGAGTATGACGAATCATTTGCAATTAAATTCAAGTGAGAGTCACTTGATAGCCATAAAGAACATCCTTAAGTACTTGCGAAGGACTAAAGATATGTTTCATATGTTTGGAGTTTAAAGTGAGTTGAGTGTAAGAGTTCACACAGACTTCAGTTTCCAAACTGATCAAAGTGATTTGAAATCACGAACTGGCTGTGTTTCATAGAAGATTTATCTGTTGGAAGAGTTCCAAACAGAAAATACTATTGGAAAGGTTCCAAGTAGGAGTGACATTTTCAAATATAAATGTCATGTATCCGCTGGAAGTGTTCCAGGCAGTTTATCATTGCGGATTTAACAACGGAAATGGAGTACATTGCGTCATATGATGATGCATATGAAAGTAGATTGGATTCGACACTATTGGAGGGACTAGAAATAGTTCATATAGCTGTATATCCTATCCATTATACTGGTAAAACAGTGGGAGCTACCTTTAGGCCAAGAGTCCTAAGTCTAGATTCAAACCTAGACACGTACTCAGAAAGTTTATGTAATATGAGATTACGTAGACAAAGATAAATAGCAATCAGAACGATGGGAAAGATGCAAGTATTGCTAATCAATTAGCCATGCTTTTTGAACATGATAGTCATGTCATTTCAATGGGGATTGAAATATGTACCTGAATTGCTAAAGATTATAAGATATGAAATTATTGATAGCGTATCAATTTTTCCAAATATTTGATAATCGCATTCATTGTTAGAGTTTCATTAAAAACTCCTTTATTTAGTTTGACTAAATTGTAATACTTTGTTTATCCGAATTGGTTGAAAGAAAGGTTGAACCCAATTCAAGTGAACAAGACGAACTTAGTATTTTGTCCCTAGTCACTCAATGAGGTGACGTCTCGAAATGACTAGATTGTAAGTCGATCGATGGTTGGTTCAGCACCATGGGGTCATGGAGATGTCTGGTCGTTTACATAGACAGACTGTATGACACTCTGTCGGACAGTGACATTATAGAGACCCTTAAATCAATTATTTGATGCCTGGTCGTGGCAGGGTCTTCTATCTTATTCCTATAAGTCGATTCTTTTGACTGGCGATCGTCTATCTGAGTCGGTGCAGTTTCTCATTGGTTTTGGTTGATGTTCTAGGTCGTGCCGTAAAAGGAGGCCGATGGACTTCTTCTGGATCATGGTGATCTGCATCATACAGAGTAGATGGATCAACAGGAATTGTCCACCCACGTTGGGTAAAAACATCTTTAGGCCACTCGAGGAGAAGTTACTGTAAATGCGTGGCCACGCTCGGAAAGAGATCTATGGTAGTTTTCCGGTCAGACAGTTACTCTCCCTATCGAGAAAACCACTCTAGATATTGTCAATCGCAAGTGCGACCTGAAAGACACCTTGCGTTGAGTTGGGAGATGTGATAAAAGAGACAAGAGAATCGGTGACGCACACTTGTGTCAGACAAGTGGGAGATTGTTGGAGTAGTGAACTGCAAACCTCTCAGGAAAAGAGTGATATCAATGTCAAATAGACTCAGGCTAGCACTCTTCTCACATACAAGCTAACTCACTCAGGAATGACTCAACAACCTGCACTAGGCCAGGCAATTCAGATAGTACTTTGTATCTTAGCACACAAGCATAGATGACAAAGGTTGTGTTAGGACTCAAGACACACAAGTAATGAATTCTAAACACTGCAGTCTTAGTTCACACGCAAGTTTCACTAAGAAATGCTACAACACTTAGCTTTTGCTGAAGGATTGTTTTGAACAAAGTTCATAATTATATTAATCAAAGTCTGCCTCCTTAGGTTACAACTTAAGCCTTATATAGGCAAATCAACAGATCCTGACCCTTGAAAACAAGGACATCTAAGGGCTTAAAAGCCTTACATCTTACTGAGAAAACAAAACTACAAAGTCAGCTAATGAGGACAACAAAAACAGACTGCAAAACAGAGAAAAGAAAGACTGCAAAAGTAGGTTTGTCCCTTTCCAGAAATGGCAAGTTTGCAAACTGTCTTGGGAAGTCTTTGCTTGGCTTGTTCTCGCTGTGTCTGGCTGACAAAGGCTTCATATAAGACCTTCCTAACATACTAACTACACTTGAGGTTGATCATACACAAAAATAAGGAGTTCTGGACAGAAACATTGGCCTTGGTGCTAGCTGACTCCTCAATATGACCTTCACTCTTCTAGGCTGTTTTAGATGGACTTCTAGACTTTATTTAGAAAACTTTCCCTGGACTTTTCTCTTGCTCAGGACATCAACTTTAAGGGAAAAGAAGATGGAGCCCCTGGTTGGACTCGTACTGCATGGTATTTGATTTATACTCTGGCTGGTCTTGGCTGCTTTTCAGGAAACTGGACCCTGCTCTTGTGACCCTTCTTGTGGTTGTGTTTGCTTGACTTGTTGCTGCTTCTTGACTGTAATTGGGGTGCTTGGTGAGTGTTGTTCCTGGGGCCTTTGGTGTGGGGCTCTTGCTTGTCTGGTAGGGGGTTGGTTGGGACCCTTTGTTTGCAATGGTGCAATCCTGGTTAGCTGTTTGCTTGGCTTGGTGTTGATGGGGTTCTACTCCTGTTTCAAACTCTCCTTCTTGAAAAGGATTTGCCCTCAAATCCTCACTGCTCTCCTCATCAGACTCCCCATAGTATGGGCTCAGATCACCCACATTGAATGTTCCATGTACTCCATACTCCCCTGGGAGGTCAATCTTGTATGCATTGGACCCCAACTTCTCCATGACCTCAAAAGGACCCTCTGCTCTTGGACTTAGCTTGTTCTTTCTTTTGTCAGGAAACCTCTCCTTCCTTAGGTGCAACCATACTAGATCTCCTGCTTTGAACTCTTTGGATTTCTTTGGACCCTTTGCTCTGGCTTTATACATTTCATTAGTCTTCTCAATTTGCTGTTTCACCTTAGCATGTATCTGCATCATCTGTTCTACCCTGTTCCTTGCATCATAGGGCACCACCTTCCTTGCCATTGGTACAAGTTCTGTTGGCATCAAGGGGTTAGTGCCATAAACAACTTCAAATGGACTTTTACCTGTACTGGTGGAGGGGGCTCTGTTGAAAGCAAATTCTGCCTGTGCCAGCTGCAAATCCCAATCCTTTAAAGACCTTGAAATGATACACCTGAGGATCCTGCCCAGAGTCTTGTTTGTGACCTCTGTCTGCCCATCAGTTTGGGGATGATGAGAGGTGCTGAACAGGAGCCTTGTCTTTAGAAGCTTCCAAAGTGTCCTCCAGAAGTGACTCATGAACTTAGTATCTCTGTCAGATACTATGGTTCTTGGTACTCCATGGAGCTTCACAATCTCCTTGAAGTACAAGTCTGCAACTCCCATGGCATCTTCAGTTTTCTTGCAAGCAACAAAGTGTGCCATCTTACTAAATCTGTCCACAACCACCATGACTGAGTCCTTGCCCCTCTGAGTTCTAGGAAGAGCCACTATAAAGTCCATACTAACATCCTCCCAAGGCTTGTCTGGGACTGGCAAGGGGGTGTATGCTCCAGCCTGAAAGAATGACTTGGACCTCTGGCAAGCACTACACCTTCTTATCACATCCTGAACATCTCCCAACATCCTTGGCCAATAGAATTGTTCCTGCAGCATGTCATAGGTCTTCTGGATGCCAAAGTGGCCAGCTAGACCATTTGAGTGAACCTCTTTTACTAGCAACCCCCTATAAGGACCCTTTGGTATACAGAGTTTGTTCCCTAGGAACAAGAATCCTTCCTGCTCTGAGTATCTACTCCCATTCTTAGTGGTGCCCTCCAGCCTTGCCACCCAATCTTCTTTGAAATCAGGATCCTCCCTATAAAGCTCCTTCATGTGCTCAAACCCAAGCACTCTTTGCTCCATGTATGTCAGCATCATGGTTCTCCTTGACAAAGCATCTGCCACTACATTGTTCTTCCCCTCAATGTACTTACTGGAGAATGAGAAGGACTGCAAATACTCCACCCACTTGGCATGCCTAGCATTCAACTTATGTTGTCCATTGATGTACTTGAGTGCCTGGTGGTCAGAGTGTAATACAAAGGGTTTGGGCTTCAGGTAGTGACCCCAATGGTTCAAGGCTCTGACTATGGCATAGAACTCTTTGTCATAGGTGGAGTAGTTGAGCTTAGCACCACTCAGCTTCTCACTAAAGTAGGCCACAGGTTTTTGCTCTTGCATTAGGACAGCACCAATGCCTATACCACTAGCATCACATTCCACTTCAAATAGTTTGTTAAAATCAGGGAGAACAAGTATGGGAGACTCACACAAGAGGTCTTTGATGATATTGAAGGACCTCTCAGCCTTGTCATTCCACCTAAACTCTCCTTTCTTCATGCACTCAGTTAAGGGAGCCATGATGGAACTGAATCCTTTGATGAACCTCCTGTAGAAGGAAGCCAGTCCATGGAAGCTCCTCACTTCAGTTATAGTTTTGGGGACCTGCCACTCCCTTATGGCCTTTACCTTCTCTTGATCAACAGCCACTCCTTCTTTGGAAATAATGAACCCCAAAAACTGCACCTCTTCCTGCATGAATGTACACTTTTCCATCTTGCCAAACAACTTGTGTTTCCTCAGGACTTCAAATAACAATCTCAGATGTTGGAGGTGTTCTTCTGTTGAGGGGCTGTAGACCAATATGTCATCAAAGTATACAACAATGAACTTCCCTAGATAGGGCCTTAGAACCTCAGTCATCAACCTCATAAAGGTGCTTGGAGCATTAGATAAACCAAAGGGCATGACCAGCCATTCATACAACCCATGCTTGGTCTTGAAGGCTGTCTTCCACTCATCCCCAGCCCTGATCCTTACTTGGTGATATCCCTGCCTTAGATCAATCTTGGAGAAGACCTGAGCCCCACTCAGCTCATCCAGGATATCATTCAACCTTGGTATAGGGAACCTGTACTTGATGGTAATGTTGTTGATGGCCCTGCTGTCTATGCACATTCTCCATGACCCATCCTTCTTGGGAACTAGCAAGGCAGGAACTGCACAGGGACTGAGGGACTCCCTCACAAAACCCTTGCTGAGTAAGTCACCAACCTGAGCTTGTAGTTCTTGAGTGGCCTTTGGATCACTTCTGTAAGCAGGTTTGTTGGGTAGCATTGCTCCAGGAATAAGATCAATATGATGCTCTATTCCTCTAAGAGGGGGTAGTCCACTAGGCAAGTCAGCAGGGAATACATCCCCATAGTCCTTCAGTACTTGTTGAACATTAGCTGGAATGTTTCCTTGGGGAAGTAGGACCTCTTTGGTTAGCAGGATGAACACAGTTTCATCTCCCATAAGTTCTTGAACCATCTCAGCTTCACTCAGCAGTAGGACTTCTTTGGAAATGTCATTGACAGGGGCAATGTTCCCTTTAACATTGGGGGGTAAAGGGGCTAGTATGATCTTCTTGTTACCAAACTTGAAAACATAGGTGTTGTCCCTCCCATGATGTACAGAGTCTCTATCAAACTCCCAGGGCCTGCCCAACAGAAGGTGGCAAGCATCCATAGGTAGGACATCACACAAGACCTCATCAGTATATCCCTTGCCAATAGAGAATGGCACAACACACTGCTTGTCAACTCTTACTTCCACTCCCTTGTTCAGCCATCTTAGTTTATAGGGGTGGGGGTGTTCTTGTGTGGTTAGGGACAGTTTCTCTACTAAGGTGGTGGAGGCTACATTGGTACAGCTTCCCCCATCAATTATCATGTTACAAACCCTTCCCCTTATAGTGCATCTGGTCCTGAATATTTGCTGTCTCTGATCATCCTCTAATGGTTGAGGTTGGGTATGCATAACCCTCCAGGTTACTAGACTCAAGCCTGCATCTGGTTCTATCATTTCCTCTCTAGGCTCTTCCTCATGTTCCTCCAAACTCTCCTCACATACAAGGATCTCATCTTCACCCCATTCTACAACATCCATACTGCTCAAAGCCCTTTTAGAGGGACACTCTTTAGCAAAATGCCCAAAGCCCTGACATTTAAAGCACTTCTTAAGGGATACTGTCTTTCTCAAGTCTGTCTCAGGGGCCTTGCCTTTGTCTGACACTGAGGGTTTGGCTGGGACCAAGGGTTCTCCTATTCTTACTCCAGTGAAGGGTTTGAAAGAAGGTCTAGTCTGTGGCCTGGGAGGGGTTGGTTTTCCCTTCCCTAGCTTCTCAATCCTCAAGGCTAGACTCACTGCTTCCTCAAAAGAGTAAAGGTGCTGCAATCTTACTCTGCTAGCTATCTTTTCATCAAGACCTTCTAAAAACCTAGCTATCTTCTGCTCAGGCTTTTCAGTAATCTCACATTGTAGTGTAAGTTGCTCAAAGTCCCTCAAATAGGACTCAACAGGTCTACCTTCTTGTTTCAGGTGGGTAAGTCTGATAAACATGTCTTGAGTGTAATCTTTTGATACAAACTTAACCCTCATTTTCTTTTTCAGTTTATCCCAAGATTTAATAGGATCCTTACCCTCCCTAGTCCTCTGAGCCTTCATATTTTCATACCACAAGGATGCATATCCTTTCAATTTCATGATGGCTACCTTAAAGGCTCTTCTATCAGTGTAACCCTTGAACTCAAAGACTCTTTCTACAGACCTTAACCAGTCTAGGAAGTCATCAGGGTTAATGCTACCTAGAAAGTCAGGGATTTCTACCTTTAAGTCTTTGTCATGGTGCCTAGGAAGGCCCTGCTCTGAGTTCTCTGAATCTGAGGCCTCCTCTTGCTCCATATGTTGCCTTCTTCTTGCTGCAACAGGTGGCACAGGTGCTCCTCTACCTCGTCCTCTGCCTCCTCTTCCACCATTGTTGAGCTGACCATCTAAGAATTCATTGAAGGATGCAGTAACCTCCATACCAGTTCTAGCAAGGCCATGAACTGTGGTTTCAAGCCCTGCTAATCTCTCTTCACTCATGGGTAGTTTTTGTGTTTTTAATGTAGGTAGGTAAATGTACTCACAAACCAAAAGCTCTGATAACCAATTGAACTGAAACCTCTCAGGAAAAGAGTGATATCAATGTCAAATAGACTCAGGCTAGCACTCTTCTCACATACCAGCTAACTCACTCAGGAATGACTCAACAACCTGCACTAGGCCAGGCAATTCAGATAGTACTTTGTATCTTAGCACACAAGCATAGATGACAAAGGTTGTGTTAGGACTCAAGCCACACAAGTAATGAATTCTAAACACTGCAGTCTTAGTTCACACGCAAGTTTCACTAAGAAATGCTACAACACTTAGCTTTTGCTGAAGGATTGTTTTGAACAAAGTTCATAATTATATTAATCAAAAGTCTGCCTCCTTAGGTTACAACTTAAGCCTTATATAGGCAAATCAACAGATCCTGACCCTTGAAAACAAGGACATCTAAGGGCTTAAAAGCCTTACATCTTACTGAGAAAACAAAACTACAAAGTCAGCTAATGAGGACAACAAAAACAGACTGCAAAACAGAGAAAAGAAAGACTGCAAAAGTAGGTTTGTCCCTTTCCAGAAATGGCAAGTTTGCAAACTGTCTTGGGAAGTCTTTGCTTGGCTTGTTCTCGCTGTGTCTGGCTGACAAAGGCTTCATATAAGACCTTCCTAACATACTAACTACACTTGAGGTTGATCATACACAAAAATAAGGAGTTCTGGACAGAAACATTGGCCTTGGTGCTAGCTGACTCCTCAATATGACCTTCACTCTTCTAGGCTGTTTTAGATGGACTTCTAGACTTTATTTAGAAAACTTTCCCTGGACTTTTCTCTTGCTCAGGACATCAACTTTAAGGGAAAAGAAGATGGAGCCCCTGGTTGGACTCGTACTGCATGGTATTTGATTTATACTCTGGCTGGTCTTGGCTGTTTTTCAGGAAACTGGACCCTGCTCTTGTGACCCTTCTTGTGGTTGTGTTTGCTTGACTTGTTGCTGCTTCTTGACTGTAATTGGGGTGCTTGGTGAGTGTTGTTCCTGGGGCCTTTGGTGTGGGGCGCTTGCTTGTCTGGTAGGGGGTTGGTTGGGACCCTTTGTTTGCAATGGTGCAATCCTGGTTAGCTGTTTGCTTGGCTTGGTGTTGATGGGGTTCTCTCCTGTTTCAAGTAGTGTCCTCCACAATAGTTGCGCCACATAATCAATCTTATTATGGACTATAATTGGGATAATTATGACTATATATATGATTAGTCAGTTGTTAACGTAAATTCAATAACGGTTGGCTAAACTAGAGTTTGAGTTATTGTCGATTTAACGGCGGTGATCAATGATCCCTTTCGGTCACACCTAAGGATGAAATCCAAATAGTAACTAATTATTTGTATACGAACAGTTAATTAGTAATTAAATATATTTGATATGTACGAGAGTTAATTTTAGAAATTGAGTTAAGACTCAATCGATTAAAATAATTTCAATATGCAGATAAGTGCTAATAAATTTAATCTTATTTTAATACGATTAAATAAGATTTACTTAGTAATTAATCTTAAAATTACTAAAATTAGGTGAGGGTTTTGAGATAGAGTAATTAGTTAATTATATTACAAGGAGTTGTAATAATAAATTAACTAAGCATGGTGGGACCCATTATATATTGATATAATGGTAAAATATTACTTAAAATGTTAAGTACATATTATTTATTTAATTGAGTCATATAATTGTTATATGATCAAATTAAAACTTAATTATACAAGATAATTAACCATATGATCAATAAGTATTTGTAAGACAAATATCAAAAATCAAAATGGACCAACTAGGCCATTGTGGCCGGTTGGATTATAGTTAGAATGGTGATGATTGTTGTTCTTGTTGTAACTCTTTAGTTAGCATTTGAAAGTGACATAACAAGTATAAAACAATCATCATCTTTTCTACAACACTCCACTCTAATGCATGTGATAAAATTAAGCAAAATAAGAGTCCTTTATGGACTAAGTGGTCCGGCCAAATGGCTTTAAAAATGACCAATTGTGTTCATTAATTTACCACTTGATTTTGTGCAATTTGTTTACTTCTCTCTAAAGTTCTTCCTCTCACTAAATACTCTCAAATACTAATATTTACTAAGTATTACTAGTGTAGTAATATAGTCATAATATTAGTAGTATTATATCTATCTTATTATCTAGTTAATAATAAGGGTAGATTATTTGGGTTAATCTTGGTGCAACTTAGAGGAGATCTTCTACTTTGGAGATTACTTGTGTTCATCCATATTATTAGCTCAAGAACAACAAGAAGGAGTTCTTGTTGTGCCCTTATATTTTCCATATCAATGTGAGGAAATTTCTTCCTTTATATAAATGTCTTTATATTTGCATGCATGTTACATAGATCATTAAATACTAAATTAACAAGTAATTTAGCAACTAATTAGAAGAGTCTAATTAAGGTCTATGGACTTTCAAGAATTTAGTAATTAATTGTAACACCCCAGATTTTATAATAATGAATAATTTACTAAAGTCGTAAATTTTATAAATTCGCCTTTTACTTTTATTAATTAAAATATTTTAAGTCGATAATTTATGGTTTCGTGGCTTTAAATTAATGTTAAATAGAATTTAGTTTAGTTGGGTAGAAACCGTCGCATTTCAGTCCGTTATGAGTTCATAATCGGATTCTACGCGAAAATCCTAGTGTGTCGACATGATATGAAATTTGGACCTTCTATTATTCATTATCTCTAAACAAACCCATTAAACCTCCTTCTCCTCTTCATTTTTAAGCAACTTCCCCTACTTAGACCCTCTAAGAATCTGGCAATCTTTTTTTCAGGTTTCTCATTGACCTCACACTGGAGAGTCAATTGCTCAAAGTCCCTAAAGTATGCCTCTACAAACCTCTCCTCTTGTTTCAGTTTTGATAATTTAATGAACAGATCTTGGGTGTAATCTTTTGTGACAAATTTGTTCAGCATCTTCTTTTTCAGTTTTGACCAAGATCTAAGAGGTTCCTTACCCTCCTTAATCCTTTGGTGTTTTACATTGTCAAACCATAGGGATGCATAACCTTTCAATCTTAGCACAACAACTTTAAAAGACTTAATATCAGAGTAACCCTTATATTCAAACACCTTTTCAACATCCCTAACCCATTCTAATAGATCATCAGGATTTAAACTACCAGAGAATTCAGGAATTTCTACCTTGAGGTGCTTGTCAGTGTGATCTGGAATCTCCTCATAGGTTCTGTTGCTTTCACCTGAGTCTGACCCTTCTTCCTCCTGCAGGGGCTGTCCTCTTCCCATGCCCATGTGGCCACGACCGCTGCCTCTGCCTCTGCCTCTAGGGGGTGGTCTTCTCCTTAGTGGATGTGTAATGTTCTCCATGACAGTGTTCAAGGCAGCCATCACTACATTGACAGTGCCTGCTAGTTGATCCACCTTGCCTTCAATACCTGCAAGCCTCTCTTCACTCATTGGGTTATTTTTTTGTGTTTTTGTTGTAGTTAGGATAATAATGGCCTTACAACCAAAGCTCTGATGCCAGAATTGCAGTGATATTATAGGGGTGTGTAAGGAATTTGACCTTTGACTCTTAAGTAGCACAGGATATGGATGTCACTCAACTCCCACAGCTCAATACAGGGAATCAAACAACAAACTAGACTAGCTAAGACTCCTTACCACAGCCAAGCACAGGTAAGTAGACTTGAGCCAAACAACAAGCAAACACCCCACAGTCTAAGCACAGGGATATCTAACTTGCCACAGACTTAGATCAACAACCACATCCTAGCACAGGATGTTATCTGGCCTGACTCTCAACTAAGGCTAAGCACAAGTTGAAAGAATTTGGGAAATGAGAACAATGCTCAAGTTTTTCATATAATCAACAACTGCCTTATACAAAAGAGCATGGGTCCTTATATAGGCCTCCATGCTTGATCTAATACAACCCTAGAATATCATCTAAGGGCCAAGATTAATCTACATAAATGTGACAAATTACTGGCTACAGTTTCAGAATGAAAATACAAAAGAAAACTTAAAACAGACAAATGCAGACATATGACAGTGACATGCTCCAGGTTGTGTTTGTTGCTTGGTGTTGGCTTGAAACTTGTGGACGAAGCTCATTAATGGTCCTTGACCTTCTTCTGCAGTAGTTCTAATAGTAGGGAAGACAAGGAAAGACTTTTGGAGATAGTCTTTCAGTTTTTAGCTAGAAATAGAAAGATTGCTTTATGCTTTATGCTTTGGGTAGGCTGTTTTGATTTGGATTTTTAGGGTAGTTGTGTTGTGTTTTGGAACTGATTCCCTAGGACTTTTTTGGACCTAGGTGGGTAAGGTTTTAGCTGGGCTTTGGGTAGGCTATTTTTGTGAAATTGTGACTGGGTGTTGGTGGGCTTGTCTTTGGCTTGCTTGGCTCGTGTCCTGGCTCGTGTCTTGGCTCGTGTCCTGGCTATCATGGACCCTCATTCAGACAGTGTCTTGGCTAGCATTACTCAGCTTGAAGCTCCCCCTTTTGTTACCCATCCCTTGCCCTCAGATTGACCCCTGGATACCCATGTAGACCTCCCCTTGGTTACCAATGCTTACCCCTTGATCCCCCTTGGTCTGTCCCTTGCTCCCATTGTTGAATTCTGCCCTGCCTTGTACCTCAGCTCCTGCTGCAGAAGGAAGACTCATTGTTCACATAAGGAGTTACAATTCAAACAATGGGTAATGAAATAAGACTCGTCGTTCACACAAGGAGTTACAATGCAAACAATAGGTGATGAAGAAAGGAAGACTCATTGTTCACAGAAGGAGTTACAATGCAAACTATGGGTAATGAAGGAAGACTCATTGTTCATAGAAGGAGTTACAATGCAAACAATGGGTAATGAAGAAAGAAAGGCAAGGAGTTACGATGCAAATAATGGGTAATAAAAGAAGACTCATCGTTCACACAAGGAGTTACAATGCAAACAATGGGTAATGAAGAAAGAAAGACAAGGAGTTACAATGCAAACATTGGGTGATGAAGAAATGAAGACTCATTGTTCACACAAGTAGTTACAATGCAAACAATGGGTAATGAATAAAGGAAGACTCATTGTACACACAAGGAGTTACAATGAAAACTATGGGTAATGAAGGAAGTCTCATTGTTCACACAAGGAGTTGCGATGCAAACAAATGGTAATGAAGAAAGGAAGACTCATTGTTCACACAAGGAGTTACAATGCAAACAATGGGTAATGAAGGACGACTCATCGTTCACACAAGGAGTTACAATGCAAACAATGAGTAATGAAGAAAGGAAGACTCATTGTTCACACAAAGAGTTACAATGCAAACAACGGGTGATGAAGAAAGGAAGACTCATTATTTACACAAGGAGGTACAATGAAAACAATGGGTAATGAAGGAAGTCTCATTGTTCAGACAATGAGTTACAATGCAAACAATGGGTAATGAAGGAAGACTCATTGTTCACACAAGGAGTTTCAATTCAAACAATGGGTAATGAAGGAAGACTCATCGTTCACACAAGGAGTTACAATGCAAACAATGGGTGATGAAGAAAGGAAGCCTCATTGTTCACAGAAGGAGTTACAATCCAAACTATGGGTAATGAAGGAAGACTCATTGTTTATCAAAGGAGTTACATTGCAAACAATGGGTAATGAAGGGAGACTCATTGTTCAGACAAGGAGTTACAATGCAAACAATGGGTAATGAAGAAAGACGCATTGTTCACACAAGGAGTTACAATTGAAACAATGGGTACTGAAGGAAGACTCATCGTGCACACAAGGAGTTACAATGCAAACAATGGGCGATGAAGAAAGGAAGACTCATTGTTCACAGAAGGAGTTACAATGCAAACTATGGGTAATGAAGGAAGACTCATTGTTCACAGAAGGAGTTAAAGTGCAAACAATAGGTAATGAAGAAAGAAAGACAAGGAGTTAAAATGCAAACAATGGGTAATGAAAGAAGACTCATCGTTCACAGAAGGAGTTACAATGCAAACAATGGGTAATGAAGAAAGAAAGAAAAGGTGTTACAATGCAAACATTGGGTGATGAAGAAAGGAAGACTCATTGTTCACACAAGGAGTTACGATTCAAACAATGGGTAATGAAGTAAGACTCATCGTTCACACAAGGAGTTTCAATGCAAACAATGGGTAATGAAGAAAGGAAAACAAGGAGTTACAATGCAAACAATGGGTAATGAAAGAAGACTCATTGTACAAACAAGGAGTTACAATGGAAACAGTGGGTAATGAAGGAAGACTCATTGTTCACACTAGGAGTTACAATGCAAACTATGGCTCATGAAGGAAGAACCATTGTTCACACAAGGAGTTACAATGCAAACAATGTGTAATGAAGGAAGACTCATCGTTCACACAAGGAGTTACAATGCAAACAATGGGTAATGAATAAAGGAAGACTCATTGTTCACACAAGGAGTTACAATGCAAACAATGGGTAATGAAGGAAGACTCGTTGTTCACACAAGGAGTTACAATGTAAACAATGGGTGATGAAGAAAGGAAGCCTCATTGTTCACAGAAGGAGTTACCATCCAAACTATGGGTAATGAAGGAAGACTCATTGTTTACCAAAGGAGTTACATTGCAAACAATGGGTAATGAAGGAAGACTCATTGTTCAGACAAGGAGTTACAATGCAAACAATGGGTAATGAAAAAAGACTCATTGTTCACACAAGGAGTTACAATTGAAACAATGGGTAATGAAGGAAGACTCATCATTCACACAAGGAGTTACAATGCAACCAATGGGCGATGAAGAAAGTAAGACTCATTGTTCACAGAAGGAGTTACAATGCAAACTATGGGTAATGAAGGAAGACTCATTGTTCACAGAAGGAGTTAAAGTGCAAACAATGGGTAATGAAGAAAGAAATACAAGGTGTTAAAATGCAAACAATGGGTAATGAAAGAAGAGTCATCGTTCACACAAGGAGTTACAATGCAAACAATGGGTAATGAAGAAAGAAAGACAAGGAGTTACAATGCAAACATTGGGTGATGAAGAAAGGAAGACTCATTGTTCACACAAGGAGTTACGATTCAAACAATGGGTAATGAAGGAAGACTCATCGTTCACACAAGGAGTTACAATGCAAACAATGGGTAATGAAAAAAGAAAAACAAGTAGTTACAATGCAAACAATGGGTAATGAAAGAAGACTCATTGTACAAAAAAGGAGTTACAATGGAAACAATGGGTAATGAAGGAAGACACATTGTTCACACTAGGAGTTACAAAGAAAACTATGGGTAATGAAGGAAGATTCATTGTTCACACAAGGAGTTACAATGCAAACAATGTGTAATGAAAGAAGACTCATCGTTCACACAAGGAGTTACAATGCAAACAATGGGTAATGAATAAAGGAAGACTCATTGTTAACACAAGAAGTTACAATGCAAACAATGGGTAATGAAGGAAGACTCGTTGTTCACACAAGGAGTTACAATGCAAACTATGGGTATTGAAAGAACACTCATTGTTCACAGAAGGAGTTACAATGCAAACAATGGGTAATGAAGGAAGATTCATTGTTCACACAAGGAGTTACAATGCAAACAATGGGTAATGAAGAAAGGAAGACTCATTGTTCACACAAGGAGTTACAATTCAAACAATGGGTAATAAAGGAAGACTCATTGTTCACACAAGGAGTTACAATGAAAACTATGGGTAATGAAGGAAGTCTCATTGTTCACACAAGGATTTGCGATGGAAACAATGGGTAATGAAGAAAGGAAGACTCATTGGTCACACAAGGAGTTACAATGCAAACAATGGGTAATAAAGGAAGACTCATTGTTCACAGAAGGAGTTACAATGCAAACAATGGGTAATGAATAAAGAAAGACAAGGAGTTAAAATGCAAACAATGGGTAATGAAAGAAGACTCATCGTTCACACAAGGAATTACAATGCAAACAATGGGTAATGAAGAAAGAAAGACAAGGAGTTACAATGCAAACATTTGGTGATGAAGAAAGGAAGACTCATTGTTCACACAACGAGTTACGATTCAAACAATGGGTAATGAAGGAAGACTCATCGTTCACACAAGGAGTTTCAATGCAAACAATGGGTAATGAAGAAAGGAAAACAAGGAGTTACAATGCAAACAATGGGTAATGAAAGAAGACTCATTGTACAAACAAGGAGTTACAATGAAAACAGTGGGTAATGAAGGAAGACTCATTGTTCACACTAGGAATTACAATGCAAACTATGGGTAATGAAAGAAGACTCATTGTTCACACAAGGAGTTACAATGCAAACAATGTGTAATGAAGGAAGACTCATCGTTCACACAAGGAGTTACAATGCAAACACTTGAGTAATGAAGGAAGACTCATTGTTCACACAAGGAGTTACAATTGAAACAATGGGTAATGAAGGAAGACTCATCGTTCTCATAAGGAGTTACAATGCAATAAATGCGTGATGAAGAAAGGAAGACTTATTGTTCACAGAAGGAGTTACAATGCAAACAATTGGTAATGAAGAAAGAAAGACAAGGAGTTACAATGCAAACAATGGGTAATGAAAGAAGACTCATCGTTCACACAAGGAGTTACAATGCAAACAATGGGTAATGAATAAAAAAAGACTCATTTTTCACACAAGGAGTTACAATGCAAACAATGGGTAATGAAGGAAGACTCGTTGTTCACACAAGGAGTTACAATGCAAATTATGGGTATTGAAGGAAGACTCATTGTTCACAGAAGGAGTTATAATGCAAACAATGGGTAATGAAGGAAGACTCTTTGTTCACACAAGGAGTTATAATGCAAACAATGGGTAATGAAGGAAGACTCATCGTTTACACAAGGAGTTACAATGTAAACAATGGGTAATGAAGAAAGGAAGACTCATTGTTCACCCAAGGAGTTACAATGCAAACAACGGGTGATGAAGAAAGGAAGACTCATTATTCACACAAGGAGGTACAATGGAAACAATGGGTAATGAAGGAAGACTCATTGTTCAGACAAGGAGTTACAATGCAAACAATGGGTAATGAAGGAAGACTCGTTGTTCACACAAGGAGTTACAATTCAAACAATGGGTAATGAAGGAAGACTCATCGTTCACACAAGGAGTTACAATGCAAACATTTGAGTAATGAAGGTGTAGTGAAAAGGGGGGGGTAGTATCCTTTTTGAAAGAGCCTCATCTTTTGCTCAAACAAGTACCATGACTGAAAATGGGTGGCTAGTTAATTAAGTCTTTACAAGGGCTAATGGTGATCACAAATCCAAAGATTCCAAGGACAAGCAACATCACATGGTCCCTCTTGTGTCTCATAAAGATGCCAAGCCAAGAGGAAGGACAAGGACAAGGATTGGCAGCCAAGACAAGGACATGGCAGTCCCTTGTCTCAGCCCCACAATCCGAGACAATGACAAGGACATGGTAAGACAAGGACACGGCCCCATGACAAGGACATGGCAGCATCTTGGCAAGCCAAGACACGGCCATGACAAGGCCATGGCAGCCCCTAGGAGGACCAAGACACGAGCCAAGACAAGCAGCAAGACAAGGACATGGCTGTCCATTTGTCTCGGTCATGACAAGGACATGCCTGTCCATTTGTCTCGGTCAAGACAAGAGCATAGCAGCCCCACTTGTCTCGGTCAAGACAAGGACATGCCCATCACATGCCAGCCACATTGCCCAAGCCAAGACATGTCCAAAGACAAGGACATGGCTAGTCATGACAAGGACATGGCTAGTCATGACAAGGACAAGGGCCCCTGCCATGGGCAGCATATGTTGGTCCGGTTTTCAACAGTCCCTTGGACTGTTTAGACTAGCTTTTATGATGTCCTTTTGTTTGTATTGCTTTATCATATTGTCCTCTTGCTCCTTTTGATTGTAGCCATTAGATGTAGCTTTTTAGATGGATGGATAGGATGTAATGTGAGCCCCTATATAAGGAACTCACCACCCCTTGTAATATTCAGATTTTGAGAATGAATTAAAAAGAGTTGTGTCAAACACAAACTTGAGGGTTAGCTCAAGGAGCACCTCGTCACAACCAATAGTGGCCATGCCTTTCTTGGTTGTTCGATTAAGGGAGGTTAACCTGTGCTAGGCTGTGGTTAAGCTCTCCTAATCGGCCAGGCCTGGTGGTTGCCCTGTGCTAGGCTGTGGGTAATCGACCTACGTCTGTTAGTGAGGTTAGTTTGGTTCTGTGCTAGGCTGTGAGCTAAGCTCAACTTGCTGTCCAGGTTGAGGTCCAAACTTGTGCTTGTCTGTAGTTTGGGTCTTGATCATATCGAGCTTGTGTTAGGGAGGTGGACTTGTGTGGTTCAACTCCTTGGCTCGAGTAGGTTGTGGGTCGAGCCATGAGCCGGTCTGGTGGCCCTTGGTTCACAACCATATCTTTCATGTTTTTCATAGGCTTAGGAAACAAATAAACCCCCATAAGTCCCCCTCTTGTTGCTGCCACTTTGGGGCAGCCCCTTGGTCGTCATTCGGACTTTGGGCCGTTCATAGGGTCCTCCACAAAAACGCATAGACCCCCCCTAATTACGCTGCAGAAGGAATACTCATTGTTCACACAAGGAGTTACAATTGAAACAATGAGTAATGAAAGAAGACTCATCGTTCACATAAGGAGTTACAATGCAATAAATGCGTGATGAAGAAACGAAGACTCATTGTTCACAGAAGGATTTACAATGCAAACTATGGGTAATGAAGGAAGACTCATTGTTCACAAAAGGAGTTACAATTCAAACAATGGGTAATGAAGAAAGAAAGATAAGGAGTTACAATGCAAACAATGGGTAATGAAGAAAGAAAGACAAGGAGTTAAAATAAAAACATTGGGTGATGAAGAAATGAAGACTCATTGTTCACACAAGGAGTTACAATGCAAACAATGGGTATAGAAGGAAGACTCGTTGTTCACACAAGGAGTTACAATCAAAATTATGGGTATTGAAGGAAGACTCATTGTTCACATAAGGAGTTATAATGCAAACAATGGGTAATGAAGGAAGACTCCTTGTTCACAGAAGAAGTTACAATGCAAACAATGGGTAATGAAGGAAGACTCATTATGCATACAAGGAGTTACAATTGAAACAATGGGTAATGAAGGAAGGCAAATCGTTCACATAAGGAGTTACAATGCAATAAATGCGTGATGAAGAAAGGAAAACTCATTGTTCACAGAAGGAGTTACAATGCAAACAATTGGTAATGAAGAAAGAAAGAGAAGGAGTTACAATGCAAACAATGGGTAATGAAAGAAGACTCATCGTTCACACAAGGAGTTACAATGCAAACAATGGGTAATGAAGAAAGAAAGACAAGGAGTTACAATGCAAACATTGGGTGATGAAGAAAGGAAGACTCATTGTTCACACAAGGAGTTACGATTCAAACAATGGGTAATGAAGGAAGACTCATCGTTCACACAAGGAGTTTCAATGCAAACAATGGGTAATGAAGAAAGGAAAACAAGGAGTTACAATGCAAACAATGGGTAATGAAAGAAGACTCATTGTACAAACAAGGAGTTACAATGGAAACAGTGGGTAATGAAGGAAGACTCATTGTTCACACTAGGAGTTACAATGCAAACTATGGCTCATGAAGGAAGAATCATTGTTCACACAAGGAGTTACAATGCAAACAATGTGTAATGAAGGAAGACTCATCGTTCACACAAGGAGTTACAATGCAAACAATGGGTAATGAATAAAGGAAGACTCATTGTTCACACAAGGAGTTACAATGCAAACAATGGGTAATGAAGGAAGACTCGTTGTTCACACAAGGAGTTACAATGTAAACAATGGGTGATGAAGAAAGGAAGCCTCATTGTTCACAGAAGGAGTTACCATCCAAACTATGGGTAATGAAGGAAGACTCATTGTTTACCAAAGGAGTTACATTGCAAACAATGGGTAATGAAGGAAGACTCATTGTTCAGACAAGGAGTTACAATGCAAACAATTGGTAATGAAAAAAGACTCATTGTTCACACAAGGAGTTACAATTGAAACAATGGGTAATGAAGGAAGACTCATCATTCACACAAGGAGTTACAATGCAAACAATGGGCGATGAAGAAAGGAAGACTCATTGTTCACAGAAGGAGTTATAATGCAAACAATGGGTAATGAAGGAAGACTCATCGTTCACACAAGGAGTTACAATGCAAACAATGGGCGATGAAGAAAGGAAGACTCATTGTTCACAGAAGGAGTTACAATGCAAACTATGGGTAATGAAGGAAGACTCATTGTTCACAGAAGGAGTTAAAGTGGAAACAATGGGTAATGAAGAAAGAAAGACAAGGAGTTAAAATGCAAACAATGGGTAATGAAAGAAGACTCATCGTTCACACAAAGAGTTACAATGCAAACAATGGGTAATGAAGAAAGAAAGACAAGGAGTTACAATGCAAACATTGGGTGATGAAGAAAGGAAGACTCATTGTACACACAAGGAGTTACGATTCAAACAATGGGTAATGAAGGAAGACTTATCGTTCACACAAGGAGTTAAAATGCAAACAATGGGTAATGAAGAAAGAAAAACACGGAGTTACAATGCATACAATGGGTAATGAAAGAAGACTCATTTTACAAAAAAGGAGTTACAATGGAAACAATGGGTAATGAAGGAAGACTCATTGTTCACACTAGGAGTTAAAAAGAAAACTATGGGTAATGAAGGAAGACTCATTGTTCACACAAGGAGTTACAATGCAAACAATGTGTAATGAAAGAAGACTCATCGTTCACACAAGGAGTTACAATGCAAACAATGGGTAATGAATAAAGGAAGACTCATTGTTAACACAAGGAGTTACAATGCAAACAATGGGTAATGAAGGAAGACTCGTTGTTCACACAAGGAGTTACAATGCAAACAATGGGTAATGAAGAAAGGAAGACTCATAGTTCACACAAGGAGTTACAATTCAATTAATGGGTAATAAAGGAAAACTCATTGTTCACACAAGGAGTTACAATGAAAACTATGGGTAATGAAGGAAGTCTCATTGTTCACACAAGGATTTGCGATGCAAACAATGGGTAATGAAGAAAGGAAGACTCATTGGTCACACAAGGAGTTACAATGCAAACAATGGGTAATGAAGAAAGACTCATCGTTCACACAAGGAGTTGCAATGCCAACAATGGGTAGTGAAGAAAGGAAGACTCATTTTTCACACAAGGAGTTACAATGCAAACAATGGGTAATGAAGGAAGTCTTGTTGTTCACAGAAGGAGTTACAATGCAAATTATGGGTATTAAAGGAAGACTCATTGTTCACAGAAGGAGTTATAATGCAAACAATGGGTAATGAAGGAAGACTCATTGTTCACACAAGGAGTTACAATGCAAACATGGGTAATGAAGGAAGACTCATCGTTCACACAAGGAGTTACAATGCCAACAATGGGTAGTGAAGAAAGGAAGACTCATTTTTCACACAAGGAGTTACAATGCAAACAATGGGTAATGAAGGAAGTCTTGTTGTTCACAGAAGGAGTTACAATGCAAATTATGGGTATTGAAGGAAGACTCATTGTTCACAGAAGGAGTTATAATGCAAACAATGGGTAATGAAGGAAGACTCATTGTTCACACTAGGAGTTACAAAGAAAACTATGGGTAATGAAAGAAGACTCATTGTTCACACAAGGAGTTACAATGCAAACAATGTGTAATGAAAGAAGACTCATCGTTCACACAAGGAGTTACAATGCAAACAATGGGTGATGAAGAAAGGATGACTCATTGTTCACAGAAGGAGTTAAAATGCAAACTATGGGTAATGAAGGAAGACTCATTGTTCACAGAAGGAGTTACAATGCAAACAATGGGTAATGAAGAAAGAAAGACAAGGATTTACAATTCAAACAATGGGTAATGAAAGAAGACTCATCGTTCACACAAGGAGTTACAATGCAAACAATGGGTAATGAAGAAAAAAAGACAAGGAGTTACAATGCAAACATTGGGTGATGAAGAAAGGAAGACTCTTTGTTCACACACGAAGTTATGATTTAAACAATGGGTAATGAAGGAAGACTCATCGTTCACACAAGGATTTACAATGCAAACAATGGGTAATGAAGAAAGAAAAACAAGGAGTTACAATGCAAACAATGGGTAATAAAACAAGAATCATTGTTCAAACAAGGAGTTACAACGGAAACAAATGGTAATGAAGGAAGACTCATTGTTCACACAAGGACTTTCAATACAAAAAATGGGTAATGAAGGAAGACTCATCGTTCACACAAGGAGTTACAATGCAAACAATGGGCAATGAACGAAGACTCATTGTTCAGACAATTAGTTACAATGCAAACAATGGGTAATGAAGGAAGACTCATTGTTCACACAAGGAGTTAAAATTGATACAATGGGTAATAAAGGAAGATTCATCATTTACATAAGGAGTTACAATGCAATAAATGCGTGATGAAGAACGGAAGACTCATTGTTTACAGAAGGAGTTACAATGCAAACTATGGGTAATGAAGCAAGACTCATTGCTCACAGAAGGAGTTACAATGCAAACAATGGGTAATGAAGAAAGAAAGACTCATTTTTCACACAAGGAGTTACAATGCAAACAATGGGTAATGAAGGAAGACTCGTTGTTCACACAAGGAGTTATAATGCAAATTATGGGTATTGAAGGAAGACTCATTGTTCACGGAAGGAGTTATAATGCAAACAATGGGTAATGAAGGAAGACTCATTGTTCACACAAGGAGTTACAATGCAAACAATGGGTAATGAAGGAAAACTCATCGTTTACACAAGGAGTTACAATGCAAACAATGGGTAATGAAGAAAGGAAGACTCATTGTTCACACAAGGAGTTACAATGCAAACAACGGGTGATGAAGAAAGGACGACTCATTATTCACACAAGGAGGTACAATGGAAACAATGGGTAATGAAGGAAGACTCATTGTTCAGACAAGGAGTTACAATGCAAACAATGGGTAATGAAGGAAGACTCATTGTTCACACAAGGAGTTACAATTCAAATAATGGGTAATGAAAGAAGACTCATCGTTCACACAAGGTGTTACAATGCAAACATTTGAGTAATGAAGGAAGACTCATTGTTCACACAAGGAGTTACAACTGAAAAAATGGGTAATGAAGGAAGACTCATCGTTCACATAAGGAGTTACAATGCAATAAATGCGTGATGAAGAAAGGAATACTCATTGTTCACAGAAGGAGTTACAATGCAAACTATGGGTAATGAAGGAAGACTCATTGTTCAGACAAGGAGTAACAATGCGAACAACGGGTGATGAAGAAAGGAAGACTCATTATTCACACAAGGAGGTACAATGGAAACAATGGGTAATGAAGGAAGACTCATTGTTCAGACAAGGAGTTACAATGCAAACAATGGGTAATGAAGGAAGACTCATTGTTCACACAAGGAGTTACAATTCAAACAATGGGTAAT
>JAIUZE010005121.1:0-10572 GCA_022085475.1 Heliosperma pusillum
CCACATCAAAAAATCGATGCATGTCCTATCGGATGCATGCTTTTTTGGAAAGAAGATGTTAATCTTGAGGAGTGCAAAAAATGCCATGCTAGTCGTTATAAAAGTAAAGTAATTCAAGTGGGAGACGAGTACCTTGTAAACCAGTAACTTATTTTGTCCTACTTCGGAATCAATCCCTTAGTCATTTCGACCTTAATTGTGGTCATTTGGACATTGTTACTAACATTTTCCTCTAATTTGTCCATTTTGCTTTCCCCGAATGATTTATATCATAATCACGGTTTTCGATGCATTTCTATTACGTTTTTTCAAGTTCGGAAAAAAGGACAAAAATCTTGGCAAGATCCAATAGGCAACATCCTAGTCCCGGAGTGTCAAGAGGGTTCCAACTAGCTTGGACGAAACAAAGAAAAAAGCCAAGGAAAAAGTCCATTATAATCAAAGTGAACTTGAGCCATTCTCTGATCAACTCGCCGGAGTCCAACTCGATCTGCTAGGGTCCAACAAATCGTGTCCGGTCCAGTGACCCTACCCGGCCGGATTGGCCTTCAACCTGATCGAGCCCACCTATAGTCCTCAACCTGCTGGGTCCAAACAATCCTACTCCTACTCCTGTCCAATGACCCCACACACCAGTGTTTCCTATCCTGTTCACATAAGGTGTTTGATGGAATAAATTTTTTAATGCAAAACCATGTGAAATAACCGAGGGGGTCACTCCAAATCTCACACTTAAGCCAAGATTAGTCTGCCCTCCAACCATTTCATTGCTTGCCAAAACACAATTAAAATCACCACCAATTGCCCACGGTCCCCTAATTTTAGTAGCCTTCTTCCTTAGATCATTCCTAAAGAGGAATTCTCTCATTGATTCCGTTGAATGCATATATCATCGTCAAATAGAATATCTCATTACAATACTTTGCTTCCACCTTCATGTGAATATACTGAGCAAAGTAGTCAATGAATTGAACACTGGACTTGTTAGGTTTCCGAAAAACCCACATTCTACCCCCTTTATGATAATTAGAGTTCGTGGAAATGCTCCACTCATTATTAAAGCTATTTACAACCTTGCTGAATGACTTAGCTTTTATTTTAGTCTCAAGTAATCCAAACAAACCTAAATCTTTATTATGCAAAAAACCAATTTATTTTCTTCTGTTTGTCTACCCTATTCATGCCTCTAATGTTCCAGAAGCCTATATTGTCCATTCAGTATAACTTTAGGGCTTCCATTACCTTTTCCAACTTCCCCTTTTTAGTCGAGTCCCTGAAGGGCCTACCAACTGAACCCTCCCCTACTCATGCTTCTTCTCGGAACCAAACGTTCGTTCGCTCCGTCTCCTACTCCTCATTTTGAAGGACCCTTTATCCTTGAATATTTTGGTGAACCAGGCCTATTTAGCACCTCCATAAAGGATAAATTCCCAAAGCTTGCATTACTATATCCTTCAGTTTTGTTATCCTGTCTATTCATCTTTATCAATTTATGTGCGGGTTTTTGATCTCTAACAATTCTGACTCCAGGAGTGACCTCAATAACCTGATTTGCTGCATTGTCTCGTACCAAACCAATCTCAGTATCATTCTGCATATTGGCTTCAGAATTACTACTTTGCAGAGGTATGGGTTTTGTAATTGATCTCCACTCGTTCCTTGGGTGCTTCATCTCCCTTTTCTTTTGGTCAGCCTCCTCTTTCCTGCAATATGTCTGCTCATGCCCAATAGCATGAAATTTCCTACATGTAATTGGCTTCCACTCATATTCAATATGAATCTCAACCTCTTTTCCTTTCTCATCTCTGAATCGTATCTTTTCCAGAAAATTTTGATCCAATTCTAGTTCCACAAGTACTCTAGCAAACCCAAGTCTTGTCCTCTCCTCCGTAGCATAGTCACTTTTCACATAGTTTCCCACCAGTGTTGCTATCTTTGATAGTCCTTTGCCCCAAAACTTCAAAGGCAAATGATGTAATTTGATCCATGCTGGTACTTTCCTTATGTCCTCTTTTTTCAATTCAGTATCCATAGACCAATCCCTCACTATCAAGGGCTTATTATCAAACAAATAATATCCAAATTGCATTATTACTTTTTCTTTCATATCCATTGTTTTGAATCTGATCAGAAATAAGTCATCATTCATAAAGGATATCTTGTCAATATTATATTTTGTCTGAATTCGTCTAATGCATCCTTCAATTACCTCATAAGGAGGATTGGCTCCCATAATATAACATAGTACTGCTTGTTTCCAATATGAGATCTCCTGTGAAACTTCCTCTTCTGATAATTGTAAGATTTCCTTTAGTATTTGTTCTTTTTCTAAATTTGGCTCACTTCGTTTTGTTTCCTTGACAGTATTTTCTGAATTATCATCCTGGTCACTATCATCAAAGTCAAGTTCAGGGTTGCCAAGAATGTCATGAATATTCTTCATCTTGTGGCTCTCTTCTCCATCAAGCCCCCAGTTTGTTGTTGTCGTTTGTTTTGTTGTGACCTGAGTTGCTCTCTCTGTCTCTGCTTTGTATTGGATTTCCTAGCCATTAACACATAAATCAATGGCGGCAGAGAACTAGTTTTGAATATTTTCTCTCTCTATCTCTAGGTCATGATTCTTGCATTGTTTTCATTGTTTGTGAGAAGTATTTTAATCAAAGGTTGTTAGATGCATAATTTCACTTTACTTTTTCCCCTTGTTTTCATGATTAGCTTATCGCCATTTGGTTAATTTGTTATTTATTACAATTTTTTTAAATTGTTGATTCCATTATATATGATTACTAAGGGGCTTTGTTTTCTATTTTAATTAATGATTATGTTTATTATAATGGTTAAACTTTTTTAAATAGTATAATAAAATGAAGATAAGTTGTCGAAGTATAATGTGAAACTTTAATCCATTACGTAGCAATGCTTAAGCATTTTTTGTGTCACAAAGTTATATAATAAAAGTTATAGTTGAAAATAAAATAAAGATAAGTTTTTTGTGGTGAACAAAAAATAAAATAAAGATAGTTGTGAATTATAAAATAACAATTTTAATATAGTCTCTAGCGTTCATTTGGTTGTTGATTATGTGTTTGTATTTTGAAATTTTATATGTTATGCAACACATTTTTTGTAACTTTTTTTTTATGAATAATTATACATACTATTCATAATTTCGCTAGCCCGGACTTAAAATCCTGGTTCTCCCCTGGCTGGAACATGGAGTATCTTACTCATGCGCTCTTACTCATCAGGTGTCGAAGAACACTAAGTCTTGCTGCGAGTACTGGGCCTGGCGCATAAAATTTATCTTACGGGTTCTCTCAAATGGTGAAATATATTTTTTCTCCTAAAACTGATTAAAAGTTTAGATTATTTTACATCAATTAAATTTGGGTTAATTTCTATGTAGGACACTGTTGGACCAATTTGATAGTTTTGATAATGACATGTGTTTACTTAATAATATGTTTTACTCGATATATCATATGCGTGTAATTGTGTGCTTTAGTCTTATTATAGCTAGCAACAATTATGAGAAGAAAGATCAAAGTTAAGCATAACTTTGATAAAATCTGTGAGACAAAGTTATACCAACTTCAGGAATAACTTTGGAAGTGAACTTGGAAGTTATAGCTACCCAGGCATAACTTTAAGGAAAATCGCTTCAAACAAGATCTACATAAATCTACACAAGACTCGAGATGGAGGGTCTTTGTGATCAAGATGAAGAGATGATC
Organism: Heliosperma pusillum; assembly: GCA_022085475.1. NCBI lineage: Eukaryota > Viridiplantae > Streptophyta > Magnoliopsida > Caryophyllales > Caryophyllaceae > Heliosperma > Heliosperma pusillum. The sequence continues at coordinate 3,735 of JAIUZE010005121.1, forward strand.
CGTATGCTGAAGATCTTTGTGAAGATTAGATAGTATAGGTCGTCATTCGGTAACTATTTCATTCGAGAGATTTTATGTTCAAAAGTTATAGCTTTAGTCTATGACTTTGGATGATAAAATATTGATGCATGATTTTGGAAATAAAATGTTTTGAAATGTTTCAAAAGTGAAAGAGTATTTTTATATTTATCAAAAGTTTTATTAGAGAATATATTTATGAGATTCTATTGGTTAGTAATACAACTTATGGCTTGTCATGCTACCTAGGGTTTCTAATATATTCTATCTCAATTTGTTGTTAACCTAATTAGCCCACCTAGTGGTTGAGCCATCTAGGGTTTCGTGAAACCTAGTTTGTGCCACCTAGGGATGCGTGCTCCTAGGGTTTCGTGAGCTAGGAATCCGGCCTCCATAGGTTGCTTCCTTAGTTTACCTAATCTAGGATTCTACTATATCTTTACAACAATATTTTGAGATATTAAGATAAATATATTTCTATAAGATAAACCAAATAATATTTTGAGATAAAGATATTTCTAAAAGATAAGCAAATATTATTTTATGGTAAGATAAATATCTTTATTAAATATTGTACTAGGGTTTTAGATTTACTATGATTCTTCTACTATAAATACTCATTCACATACAAATTACAATTTACACGACTATACACGAAATACACTATATTCACACGGCACAATTATTTACTAGTGTTGATTTTCCAAAATCGTTTTAAAGCAAACCTTTGAGCAAATATTTATTATTTTTAGAGTTTGTTTTTAAAAGAGTCGTGCATCAATTATTATCAATCGCTTGAGTGAAATACGTTATTGGAAAAATAGTACATCATTATAAGCTTACAATTCTTTAACGGGAATCTGTGTGAGTTATATTGTACTTTCTTATTAGCGTAAGATAGTATAGAGTATTTAGCGATACTCACCTTGAGTTATAATCATAGTGTTGATTATACGAGTGGGTTGGTAATTTTTGTAATCCGTAGAAAGGTACTAAAAAGTATTAATCGAGAATAGTGGACGTAGGTTTCAACGTGTGAAACTGAACCACTTCAAAAATCGTGTGCCTCTCTCTTATCTCTTTACTTTTCGTTATTTCGTTATTCGCGCTTACTTTGATTAATTAATTAGTTGATTTTAATTCATAAGATCAAATAATTAATTACATATCATATAAATCGAAAAAGTGGGGCTATTTTTTAATACTCAATTCACCCCCCCTCTTTCGTATTTGATCAATAGACTCTACAATTGGTATCAGAGCCTCGTGCTCTTGATTGCCTTACAGCAAGGAGTCTGATCCATTTATCTTTTTTTTTTTATTTATTTTCCGCTGCATTTAATTTTATTTTAATGGATTCCAAACATCTGAAGTGTCCCGTATTCGATGGGAAGAACTACAGTCTATGGAAAAATATGATGACCCATTTCATAAAGGGTAACGATTGGGAGTGTTGGCGAATCATTAAGAATGGTCCTAATAAGATCATGCTTGGAACGGCCACTGGCACTTCTATCGAAAAGAAAGAAGATGACTATGTTGAGGCAGATTATAAGAAAGCTGAGAAAAATTCAAAGGCTATTAGTCTGTTGCAAAACGGCATGGCCCATACTGAATTTGATCATTTCTCATCTAGTTCTACTGCCAAGGAAATATGGGATGGTCTTGAGTTAGCTTATGAGGGGACAACTGTTGTCAAAAAGCAACGCATAGCTCTACTTATGCGAAAATACGAATTGTTCTCCATGGAACAAAATGAATCGCTTGACAGCATGTCTACTCGCTTCGCCAGTATCATTAATGAATTGAAAAATCTTGGAAAAACTTTTGACTCCGAGGAAATTGCCAGAAAGATCCTTAGAAGTCTATCTAAACGATGGAGACCTAAGGTGACGGTAATTGAGGAATGTAAAGACCTATCTGACCTATCGTATCAAGAGCTACTTGGAACCCTAATGGCTCATGAGATTACTCTTGATGAAGATGCGGCAAATGATAGTAATAGCAAGAAGGTGGCTCTACAGGCCGAATCTAGTGAAAGACAAGATTCGGATCTTGAAGATGAAACAGTGTTATTTGCTAGACGTTTTAAGAAAAAGTTCTTTAACAAACCACAAGGGAAAACGTTCAACAACAACACTAACAAATCTTACAAGAAGCAAATTGAGTCAAAAGGGTCTCTGTCTAGTCGTGGTTGCTTCAAATGTGGGGATAATGATCACATGATCAAAGATTGCCCTACATGGAAGAAAATCAAAGACGAAAATCAAAGAGATAAAACCAAGAAGGAATTCAAGCAAGTAATGATGGCTTATTGCTGGGGAGATCTCGACACAGAGGACGACGAATCAGAAGAAGAGGAAGTCGCCAACTTGTGTCTAAGCAACGTCAGTCTTGACCTAATTTCTGACAGTGACAATGAAAGCGAATCCGAAATGTGTCTTGTTGGCAACTCAGATTCAGAACCAGATTCAGAAGATGATGAAGAGGTTAGTCATCTTGAATTGAAAAAGCAAGTTAAGAATTTATCTAAGAAGTCTTTAATTAAGTATTTTGAAGAAGCTTTAGATCATTGTCATGAACAGAGTCTTGAATTAAAAGATCTTAAAGAACAAATTCTTGATATTGCTGAGGACAACCAACTTCTAAAGGCCAAAGCTAAAAAGCTCAAGTCTAAAGTTATGGCAACTTCAGCTATAACTTCAGACAAGACAAATGTTGAGAAAGAATCTCTTGAGTCTAAAGTTATAGCTAATGAAGCTATAATCTCAGAGTTAAAACTCAACATTAAGCATCTTCAAGCCAAAGTTATAGCTAATGAAGCTATAACTTTAGAATTAAAGAAAGTCAATGAGCTTTTACAATCTGAAGCTAAGGCAAAGGAAGTTTTTATCCTTGATCACGAGAAAGTAAACTCCTTTCTCTCTCAGCAATTGAAAGATATAAAGGCTGAATTCTCCCAAGCCAAGAGTCAACATAATGAGGATAAACTTATCTTGAACAAACGTTTCAATGATTTTCGTGAAAATTTCAAAAAGAACAATCCCTCCAAAGACTCGAATGTAGATCATTCGTCGTGTGAAAAAGAAATTCAGTCTTTGAAGGAATTGCTTCTACATGCACGAAAAGTTCATGATAAGTGGGAAGGAAGTCAAAAGGTCTTAGACTTCCTTACCGAACAGTCTAACAATAACATGAAGAAAGGTCTAGGTCATGAATGCTATAGTCGTAGAGACCATGATAAATGCAAATCCACTCCTTCTGACCGTGATTTCAGAAGAAGGAAGTACGTCAATCTTTCCGAATATCTGATTTGCAATTACTGTGGTCACAACGGTCATGTTAAAGATAATTGTGTTAAATATGTTAATGACAACAAAAATCAAACTGATTTTGTGAAAGAACATGACGTGTCTAGTGTTAATGAGTCTGAACCTGAATCTCAACGTGATGAGATTAGAAACAATGAGTTCAGGTGGTTTTATGACATGGCTTTCGATTACACATCTGTACCTTCAAAATCTAAATCTTATATGAATCAGAAGCAATCATTTAAACCTAATGTGCGTCACAACAATAACAAACAATATAAAAAACCTAGCAAACCCTATCCTAAAAAGAAAAGAATTGTTAAACAGGTATGGGTTAGGAAGGATCAAATACATAGAGTCACTAACCACAAAGGACCCAACTTAGCGTGGGTACCTAAAAGCTGTATTTGATTCTCTTGCAGATAATTGTGAAAGAAAACAATCTATGGTATCTCGACAGTGGATGTTCGAGACACATGACTGGAAACAAGAATCTATTTCTTTCACTAGAACCCTTCAACGGTGGCAAGGTCACCTTTGGAGACAATAAGAAGGGCAACATAATTGGTGTAGGTAAGATTGGCCTTAAGCATAACTTGCTAAGTATCTCTCAACTATGTGACAAAGGCAACAAAGTCGTTTTTCATTCAAATGTTTGTCGTATCATAGTTGAAGGTACTAGTAACGTTATCTTAGAAGGCTTACGTAAACGGAACGTGTATATGATTGATTTAAACAAAGTCACTACAAGTTCCTTTACGTGCATGAAAGTCACTGTGGATGATTCATGCTTGTGGCACAAGAGTTTTGCACACATCAGTCCAACGATTTTAAAGAAACTTAAGTCTTGGGATTTAGTTGAGGGTCTTCCCTCAATCAAATTCGAACAAGAAAAGATGTGTGACTCATGTGCCCGTTGCAAACAAGTTAGATCTTCATTCAAACCGAAACGAGTAGTAAGTACAGATCGTCCACTTGAGTTGGTACACATGGATCTATGTTGACCTATGAAAGTTAGAAGCCGCGGTGGATCAAGGTACGTATTCGTCCTAGTCGACGACTACTCCAGGTATGTATGGCCTATCTTTCTCTTTACTAAAGATGAAACTTTCGATGAGTTTGTAGTACTAATGAAGCTCGCCCAAAACAAGTATGATAAAAAGTTAGTTTCCCATTCGTACGGATCATGGCACCGAATTTGATAATCAAGCCTTTATAGAATATTGTAGGGAGAATGTGTAGGACATAACTTTTTCTGTCCACGAACCCCACAACAAAATGGTGTCGTGGAACGTATGAATAGAACATTAGAGGACATGGCCCGCACTATGCTTTTGTGCAGTGGCCTTCCTAAGAGCTTTTGGGCAGAAGCCATTAGTACTGCATGCTATGTGCACAATAGAGCTATGATTAGACCTATTCTCAAAAGACTCCCTATGAACTTTTAAGAGGGAGAAAACCCAATATAGCTCATCTTCGTTGCTTCGGGAGTAAATGTTTTGTCCATAATAATGGAAAAAGTAATTTGAGCAAATTTTATCCACGAAGTGACGAAGCTGTGTTTGTTGGTTATTCTAATCATAGTAAAGCTTTTAAAGTTTTTAACAAAAGAACGTTGTGCATAGAAGAAAGTGTTCATGTTTTATTTGATGAAGATAATGTGCTTGAACAAGTTGAACAGAATGAAGAGGAGGACATGAATGATCCAGACTTTCGCCTCTCCAGAGATGACGTGCCAGAAAATAATGAAGAAGTTATTGAAGGAATCAATGATGAACTTGATAAATCCGCAAATGACCTTGAACAGAGAAATGAGACAATTGTTGATGATACGAATGTCTCTTCTCAAAACAAGGAAAAGGAAACTGAAGTTATAGCTGATGATGCTATAACTTTGAACCAGAACCAAGATGGTGTAACTGAAGTTGTACCAACTTCAGCTATAACCCCAGAGTCCAACTCAGGGGGAACCAATCTTGATTCTGAATCATTTGAGGAAAATGATAGTTCATCAGATGATGATGAGCCTAGGAACTCTAAGAAATGGAAATATATGAGTTCTTACCCTATGGATTCGATCCTAGGAAGTTTGAATAAGGGAGTTCAAACAAGGCGAACATTAAATAACTTTTGTTCATTCTATTCTTTTCTGTCTACCATAGAGCCCACCAACATCAAAGAAGCTCTTGCCGAATCCGACTGGATTGTGGCTATGCAAGAGGAGCTCCAACAGTTCGAACGTAATAAAGTATGGCACCTTGTGCCACGACCTCCTAGTCGAACTGTGATTGGTACTCGATGGGTATTCAGAAATAAATTGGATTTTCAAGGAGTTATAGTTCGTAACAAGGCTCGATTGGTTTGTTCAAGGTTTATAATCAACAAGAAGGGATTGATTATACGAGACTTCGCTCCAGTCAGCAAGACTTGAATCTATTCGCTTGCTCATCGCCTTCGCAGCTCATAAAGGAATGAAATTATTCCTAATGGACGTTAAGACTGCATTTCTTAACGGTTATTTGGAATAAGAGGTTTTTGTTGAACAACCTCCTGGATTTTTGAATAGCAAGTTTCAAAACCACGTTTTTAAACTCGACAAAGCTTTATATGGTTTGAAACAAGCGCCTAGGGCTTGGTATGACAGATTGTCAAAATTTTTATTACAAAACAATTTTAAAAGAGGATCTGTCGACAAAACCCTATTTCTAAAATCCGAGGGTTCTGATTTACTTGTTGCTCAAATTTATGTAGACGATATTATTTTTTGGTTCTACTAACAATAAATTGTGCAAGTATTTTTCAGATCTTATGACCTCAGAATTTGAAATGAGCATGATGGGAGAATTGAAATTCTTCCTAGGACTGCAGATTAAACAAACCAAAGAAGGCATAAAGATTCACCAACAAAAATATGTCAAGGAGCTAATCACTGAAATTTGTATGGACGAACGCTCATCCAATGGACACGCCATGGTAACTGATAAAAAGTTTGACCTTGGAGAAAATGGTAGTCCGTAGATGAGAACTACAATAATCGAGGTATGATTGGTTTCTTTGATACTCTTTAAAACTGCAAGTAACCTGACATTATTTCAGCGTAGTGTCTACTGCGCTAGATTTCAATCATGTCCTAAGGAATGCACATATAATTGCATTAACGTATCTTGAGATATTAATTGGACATCTAACTTATATTTGTGGTATCCACTTGAATGTAATTTCAATCTAGTAGATATTCAGATGCAGATTATGCAGGATGTTCTCTAGATAGAAAAAGTACCTCTGGATTTGCTACGTTTGTTGGACCTTGCATAATAACTTGGGGCTCAAAGAAACAAAATTCGGTTGCGTTATCTACTGCAGAAGCCGAATATATCGCTGCAGGACTGGTATGTTCTCAACTACTTTGCTTAAAGCAACAACTATGTGATTATGGGGTTAATGTTGGTTGTATGCCTGTTTTCTTGATAATACGCTAACGAGTGCTATTGTTATTTCTAAGAACCCAG
>JAIUZE010005122.1:0-14684 GCA_022085475.1 Heliosperma pusillum
TATTCACGTCAGAAGTAAGTTAAAAACCAATTTCAAAACAAAACCTTTTTTTAGTAGTCATCAAAGAAACGCAGTAGCAGTTGCGCCTCCTGGAAGGATCGCAGTGCATGCTTGCGCCTCTTCCAGAGGCTGCCCTACTGCTGCTCTTCTTCATCTTCCTTTGGTTCCTGTGATTTGTTCTCTTTTTCTTCGTACATAAACCATATTTCAATATAATCTTTCATAAAAAACATTTTGTTCTTGACCAAAATTCCTAATAATTCGATATTAGCGGGTTTTCGTCTTTAAATCAAAATTAGGTCTTGGAGATTCAATTTGTTATATAAGGTCTCTGGAATTCGTTATTGATATAAATTATAGTCAAATTAATATGTTAAACCACTTCTACTCGAGTCATAGGTCAATAATCAATCGTAAATATACAAAAGAATGTTAGCTATTCGCGATTCTGACTTCACAGTTAGAATTCAGCATAAGAACAGACGCAATGAGCCTTGCACCTCTTCCAGAGGACGCAGCTGCTGCTGCGCCTGTTCTGGGTTGACTTTTGTCCCTGAGCTTCCGTTCTCACCTTGACGTAGCTTTAGTTACGTAATTAACTAACTATTAGCCGTAATACCGCTCATAATCTGTCTTTAAGTTTTCAAATATTTTCTGTTTCTTTAAATCTCCGTTTTGGATATATTTCTGACGTGGATCCTGTAATCCGTTGTAATCTTATTTAGTCATTGTAATTGTATGATTTTGCTTCTCTCTCATATATAATTAATTCTAAATCCCCAATTTCGACATAATTGAGTGCTAATTACATGTTCACCGACATAGTCAAATTCACATGCTAAGATTAAAATGTTGGATGTTGCATTGCATGCATATAATCGATAACATTTCAAATACGAACGATTTCCCTAATCATTAGTAGAGGCCGCTATCGAGGCGGACGAGATTAGGTGTTCGATTAAAGTGCTTCCTAATACGTACCCTCACCCCTTACTCCAGATCTCTGTGAGCATTCGGGTTCATTGGCATCCACGAGAGTCATTCTAGACATATAATGCTAGGGGTAACGAATTCTTAGTGTTCATGTCATCACTTTGTGTCCTGACATGACATAAAGTATTCGAACGGTTCCAATTTCCCATAAGAATTGGTGGTGACTCCACAAATGCGTATTTTTACGCTTGTCCTCCCAAGCGCACCCCTCCGTGGTCCCCCCGTGTACCGCATATACACGAAATAATAGTCGAGTCGTACCGTGTGATAGATACGTATACGTATAACCAACATAAGTTGTGAGTTGTTTATGAATTTGAGATTTGAAACTGGGTTTGACCTTGTACTATGACCTTTTGGGAAGCCCGTAGAGTGAAAGTTATATCGATGGAATTATGGCTATATGAGATTGCTTATGGAGGAGTGATGAAATGGAACATGATTATTTGCGGGAATTGGTAAAGAGCGTTATAAGGGCATATTATGAGGCTTGAGAATTGAACTTTGGGTCGAAGTTCCCTTTTAAGGGGAGTGAATGTAATAATTCGGAAATTGAGGAAAGAGAAAGTACGGAATGTGAGGTGTATACCATGTTTACATGGATGAGTTTGTTAGCGGTGGAGAGAAATGTTGAGGAACGCTTGGATGGACAAATATTTTCATCCGAGTGTTATGTGGTCGAGGTAAGTGCGTAATTTAAGACGATGTTGTGGCATGGTTACAATGAGGATTGAGCTATTGCTTCGTATTGAATATTTCGGGTAAATCTAGGTGGTGTGAGAGATTATTGGTGTTTGAGATTGAGGTATAATTGCGGTATTGGTGTTAGAGTGATAATCGGTTTTGATGACGGAGATGATGTCAATAAAGGAGATAAATAGGGAATTAATGATGAAGTTGGTTAAAAAGGGGTAGCATTGGTTTTGAGGAGAGTAGGTTGTCGCATAGCAATAGTATTTTTATCCGTGGAATAATAAGAGAGTATTGCAATTGGTTGGTAAATTAAGTGACTTGTTGTTTGGTTGAGGTATTAAGGTATTATTGTAAGCTTGGATGTGGATTTATAGTACTAGTTGTTTGGCGAAGATTGGTTTAGGGCTATGCGAATGAATTGTGACTATATGGGTGTGGTGGCAAGCATGGATGGTTGTTATAATGTTAATGGTTTTGAGTAGGAGCGAACTTTGAGGACGAAGTTCATTATTAAGGGGGGAAGATTGTAATACCTTGATATTTTGGGACCGCAAAGGAACCTTGGGATGCATGAGAGGACTCTCGGGTTTGATGAGTTTACTCGGAAGTGAGGTATGACTATGAAGTGGAACGAGTATAACCAATACTAGATTTAGTGGAGTTGTTGTAATGTTCGTCTATAAAAGAGTCATCTTAAAACTGTCATAACTTGGGATCTAGACATGAGAATGATGTGATTCTAATTGGAGGTGATATCTTGTTCTTTTACGATTTCAACGGTAGATCACACGCCCGAATTGACAAGGAAACGAGTGAGATATGACTTGTTTAAAAAAAGTGGTCATTGTTGAGAACTGTGATGCTACTCGACCAAGTGGTCTGTTACTCGACCGAGTGTCTGTTACCCGACCGAGTATTGTCGCTCACACGGGTTTAAAGAATCCTCAAACCCTTTCTTTTATTTTCATTCAATCTTATTTCTTCTCTCTCTCCAAATCCTCTCTCTTCTCTTTAAAACCCTCCTAAACACATTGATATGGGATTCAAGGTTGGATTAAGGGGTTGCTCATGTTCTCTTTCATCCTTTCACCTTGTAAGTTCGGATCTATTCTTTTCTAGTCTTTTGAATCCTAAATTTTGAGGGTTTCTTATTGGGTTGTTTAATTAACAATTAGTATGTATGAAATGGTAATTACTGGGTAATAAAAGGGGGTTTTGTGTTGTATCATAGTGTAGGACAATTTGTGATAGTTATTATGTGATTTATGTAGGATAAGACGGTTTTATGAGATGGATACTTGTTGATTTCGACTAGCTTATGAATTATGCTAAAAGGTAGGTTAATCCTACTTGGTTTCAATAAGTTTGGATGGTTACATGTGTCATTTGTATTTTGTCATTGCATTATAACATGATTGTAATGGTTAGTCTTTGGTGGTCTTATGTTTGATGTTGAGAATCCTTGGTAACATGATCATGAGAACTGAACGTTTGCTGGGAATTGAGGTTTTGGGTGACTCTCATATGTGTTGGTGATGCATCATACCAAAATATTGGATTGTGATGACTTGTGGAGTCGGTAATTGGCATATATATAGTGATATATTGCATTTATTATGTTTGTCATGTTTGTTGGAGGACTATACTAGATTATGGTCGGTTGCTTGTTGTTGAGGAGACGGAACACGATTGGGAGACCGTCTTCCACTTAGGACGCCTCTTGGAGCTTCCCACTCTAAGAGGGATGTGCATATTAATGACATAAGTATGGAGGGACTCGTGTGGTTGAGGCACGACGTTTGACAGGGGATCCGGTTGGCTTCGGGACTCGGTACCACGAGTGTGTCTCGATTATCTTATTGTGATATGTGGTGTCGTGGGTGTGTCCCTGACACGGGTGTTGTATTGAGGGTACGGTACGTCTGGGTGTGTCCCGTTACCGGTGTGATATTGAGGGTACGTCTGGGTGTGTCGCAGTATCGGTGTGGTGATAGTGTGATAGTGTCTTGTTCATTTCATTGGCGTGTTGCATACTTACATATCGTGTCGAGGCTTGTGTTTTTTTTATTGAAACTGGCCATGTGTGTTTATGGTTAAATTATCACCTATTTTCGAGTGACCTGTATTGATCCATATGATATTTCCGATCATATAGGGAGCAGTTTGAGAACAGGTTTGCATTTCATATCGAGCGGGACATGGGCCTAGCATGGAATTGGAGTTGAGTCGAGTAGCTACAAGATTGTCTTGGTAGAGTCATTAGAAAGGTTTTTATAGTCGTGACTTGTATTATTCATTTATTATTCATTTATTCATTTGTAATTCACTAAACTATTCATTTATATAAACGTTTCTTAATTGTAATTCCGATTTCACTGCAACGGGATACCGAGATGGTAACATCCGCCCATTACCTTGGCCGAGTAAGAAGGGGGTGTTACATCCAACTTTTATTAAACCCATCTTTAGATCTACTCTTATGACGAGCGTAATTTCTTCGTTTCTTAACCAACTTTAACTCCGTTTTATGTGCCGGAATATGCTCATCGTCCTCCTTCTTTCTAGATAAGAAAAGATTGAATCTTTGAACTTATTTTAAAACTCATTATTCCGGAATTTTTATTCTAACTTCTTACCTTGTTAATCATCGTCAAAATGTGGAATTTTGAAGATTTGGGTCACGGAATCCGTAGATGTTGATAGCTAGCTTGAAAACTGAAGATTTGAAGTGCTAAAAGTTAACATAGATGGGTTACTCGATATTACACCTTTATATGCAAGTTCAATACTATCCCTTATTTCCTTTGCTGTAGTACAAGACGAGAATCGATCAAACTCAACACTTGTCATGCCGTTTTTTAACAATGCCATGGCTTTCGAGTTTTTCTCAGACTTGTGGTAGTCAGCCCCAATATATTCTTTCTCATCTTTTTCATAGGTAGTGTCATTGGTAGATGTAACAAAAAAAACTTTAGATCTATTTTGGATGATCTTCCAACACACCTAATCATGTCCCTTGATATAGCGTGTCATCATGTTCTTCCAAAGACTATAAATTTTCCCATCAAAGATGGGAGCTTTTAGATGTTTGGAGTCAACACGTAGGTTAAAGAAAAAAAATTGAAAGGATCAGTCTCTAGCTGTTAGGCAATCAAGAGCACGAGACTCTGATACCAATTTATTGATCCGAAATACTCAAGAGGGGGGGGGGGGGGATTGAGTATAAATAAAGTACGCCTACTTTTTCGATTGTCCGTATAAGCGTGTAACGAGATATACTAAGTATGAATTTATGAATTAAATTCAACCTAGTACGTAACGTGTGAATGAAGATGCTAAAACAAAGTAAAGAATGAAAGCGACACACGGAATTTTGAAGTGGTTCGGTTTCACAAATCGAAACCTACGTCCAATATTTCTCGATTAATAATTTTAGTACATTCCTACGGATTACAAAATTATCAACCCAGTTCGTACAACTAACTCTAGTTGTAACTCAAGGTTTGAGTACCATTAAATATTTGATTCTATCTTACGTTAATAAGAAAGTGTTTTTGATTGTTCTTAGTGTTCACACAATTGAACGTATACGCACTATTATCCAATAACGATTTTCTCGAAATAATTTGCAAGTTGAAGCACAGCTTTTCGAAAATAAAGGTTTTCCAAAACAAAGATTTTACTTAAAATATTGAGCACGTTTTCAAAATATGAATTCTAGTATGAAAAGCGTAGTTTTAAATTCATGAAATACTTCAGTATTTACTGTAGAGAAGTAAATTAGGTTTTAATTACAAACCCTAACTTTAGTCGTTGCCTCCCTTGAGTAACAAGAAATATATTAGGTTAAATTTAAAACCCTAGTAAACCATGTGCCTCCCTTGTGTGACAAGAAAGATATTAGGTTTACATTTTACTTAAACCCTAATTGAACCTAATGGCTAATCACGAGTGACAGCCAATAAGCCTTAATCACTTGAAACCATGATCCATCAACGGCTTAAGTAAGATAAATTAGGGTTTAGGTTTGAACATGTATGAAAACCCTAGATAGCATGACAACTCATAAGTTGTTATACTAATCAATTGAGAAATCATAATAATATTCAATTTAAATAAATTTAAATCTTAATCTACTATAAATACTTTACTTTAAGAAGATTATTTAAATAAACTGTATTCAAATACCGTTTTGAAAAACTAAATCAACTTCACTCTACCTCGCAACTCCAAAAGTTATAGTAACTTCACCTATAACTTTGAGCTTGATAAGTAAGGTTATAGTTAAAACAGTTATAACTCTACTTCCCAAAATTACTATTAAAATTACCGTTTTTGAACGACGGTCTATACTACAAAATCTTCTTGGAGATCTTGAGTATGTTGATCATCACTTCATTCAAATCACGGGCTTTTCATCTTGAGCTCCACAAGCTTCTTTAAGACTTCATCATTGTTCTTGAGCTTGATAATCACCAAAGTTATAGTAGAAACAGATATAAAATTGCTACAGCATTTCCAAAGTTATAATACAATGACCTATAACTTAGATTCACCTTTGCTTCAGAAATCATCAAGGTTATAGCTAAAATAACTACAACTTCAGGTGCCAAACCGAGCTTAATTTAACCCAGACTAAACAAACAATTACAAGCACAAGCATATATATTATTCAAACATACTTGTCATTATCAAAACATAATCATATAACTATATGGTTCAACACTCCTTAATCAGTCCTCATTAATATCAAGAAACAACCTATTGAGGTTAACTCTTGAGCTACTCTTCATTCTCATTCTCATACGTTTGTAGTCCACGCTAATTTATCTGGTAGCTCAAAAAATATGGCTTATAGCTTACAAACATTCTTGCCTTTCACTTCCCGTTAAAACTGCTCATCATACGCGTTAATAATCGAGTCGATTAGAACACCTCAACCGCCGGAATTGTAAACCAATTGCTCCCACACAACCACAACCGAGCCACCAGCGCACCTCAAGTCCTCAACTGCTGAAATTGAAAAACTATCAGTGTGTTACCTGTTTTAGTGCACCTCCATATTTTTATTCTCCCCTTGAAGGCTTCCTAATAATTCTCAAGCTCAACTATAATTTCTATGGACATAATAGCTTACAAGTTTGAAGTTTGAACGGAAGCACGGTAATTGGTGAGGGTAATTAAATTGTTAAACCTCGGCCTAAATACTATGTTCATTGAATAATTTATTTGTTGACTTCATTGTGATGAATGTTCTGACCACTAAGTTTTTGTCCCTACGTTTAATTACCCTACTCATTTGTAGTTTAATTATTAAATAAGAAGATCAAGATCCTATCCTGGGGTTAAACTGCGATTTGTTGATTGTAGTTGTTAGCACATTTAGTTCATTGCCTAAACTGATGTGTATGCTGTGGGAAATGGTTTTGCTAATGTTATCTCTGCCCTACATCTATAAGACTAAAAAAGGAAAAAGAACAATTATCATTTAAGTCGGGTTTAGAAACGCAAGGGGAAATTTAGAAGAAGTTTATCCGACTACAAATTCGGAGTTTGCTTAATAATGCCCAACTTAATTCACCTAATGCCTAAGTACTTCACCGAACCTGCTGAAGTATTTCATTTGAGTTACTTTGTTTACAAGTTTCAACACGTACAAATAGATGTAAACGTCAAGATCACATTTTACCTGACAAAATCAAAAATCAATGTTTAACATATATATACATATAACGTCTCGTATATTTCACGGGTACAAAAACTAGTTAAATATTTATATCTTTTACTAATACATTAACATTTTAAAGTTGATCAATAATGCATTTCAACATAGACGATGCTATGCCCAGGCCGAACGAGCCATGACCCGGGAGAGATTTCTAAGAACAAGTAGTAAATTAGTAAGCTTTTAGCCCACCTTGTCGGGTCGTTGATAATCTTCTCTTGGACGGCTTGTCTCATTGCCATGAGATCCATGTCACCTTCGCAAACATACTAGCTCTCCCTCGAGCTATAGGAGTTCCACGCCACCTGTCAAGTCTTGGGCCTAATGCTTCTTCTTGTGCCTAGCCCAAGTAGAAACTTGGCTCTGATACCACTCTAGTGCACCTGTATCCACGGTTCATAATAGTACGATCAACGACGAAGCTACGTCTGGGCCACGCGGGCCATGGCCCGGGGTAAGATTTTTGAAATAAGTAATAACTGCATAGCATGAGAATCACATAATTGAAGTGGCGCAATGGTTTGTATAATGAGAAACAATATTCTACCCTTAAATAGGTCCGGTGTTTGAGTCTAGGGTGGCTCATTTTTAATGTAATTATTTTTAAAACATTTTTAAACTTAATTCATCTAGATTGTATTCCATGCCATCTACAGTATATTTTATTTGTTTCTATCGACAATGGACCTTGTAAATTATATCTATTAACATTTAAAAAAAATTCAGATTAGAAAAGAAAGGACTCGTACTTTTATCGTTAGAAAGGATTCGTGTTATAAAAATTTTTATCATTAGTGATCGCGGCCTTTCGTCCACCTTAATTAATTTTAGTATAAAACCGTCTTATTTTGTATAATTCAATAACTTAACAAAAATAAGTATTACTGTATGTTATATATACTCCGTGAGAGCAATAATCTGGAAATCCTATGGAGTATTATATATCGACAATGATATACTAATGGCATGAAATTTACGATGAGACGATAATATACATCCATGAAATGAAAATCGGCCCCTGCCCATTTTTTATCCTAGCTTCGTCCCTGAGTACGATAGTATCCGCTTTGGGCCAAGTCCTCTCGGATTTACTCTTGGAGTCCATCCTAAAAGACACTTATATTGTTCAATGAAGTTCATATGGCACAGCAGTTATTAAATCCGTGTGAATTGAGACCTAGAGGTCATGTGTTTTGACTGACGTAGTGTTGGTCTTTTGTAGTTTTTCTTTAGCACATTCTTATTTCAAACGGACTATTTCCGTCTGAAAAATAAGACGGGATTATGTTGTCACTTTTTGATAAAATGTAACCACAGTCTATATCAACTTGTTTTCAATAGTGGTTACATCTAATTGTAACGTGATTACAAAATCTCATCTTATTATTTCAGACCAAAATGCTTCGTCTGAAGCAAGACCAACTGTTTTCTTTTTACAATTTGCTTTATGTGTTTAGATTGTACACCATGCATGAGTTGATCTATTAATATTTTCTGTTTTGTCAACAATATTATTTCGACATAAAATATTTACGCTATTTAGAAATGAATAACCTATATTTTATTAAAGTGGTATTTGTACGGCTTTAGTCGCACTTTAAGTTATCAAAAAATTTCTTATAAGAGATTTTTTTTTATAAATCTTACCAGAGATTTATTATTATTTATGCTTGTAATTTTATTCATTGCATAACTATTATCAAGAATGCTTTATAAAATATTGAGTAAATTTGTTGGCACAAAACAATGTTTAATTCAATCAATACCTAAACAAGAGTACTAATTCAATATAGAATTACATTAATTATACTTCATATAAGAAGTATAGTGTGAGGTCTTTGATGAATGAGTATACATCGGTGAAATAAAATGGCCTTCGACACATATTTTATCGTAGCTTCGACCCTGTATTTAAGGTTCTTAGTACAATCCCCGTGACACAGTTGATTTTGTCGTGGCATTATGCATGGCCTTTTATTATGGTGAAACATATCTTAAATGTGTAGATACTTAACTAAGTCGTAGATTACTAGGACATTCACACACTATAATAAAGAGCTGTATAAAACAACATCAATTGTTGACATAATACAGAAAGCATCACTTGATTTTGAAAGTGACGGAAACCTAACAAATCCCAAAGTATTTGGAATTGAAAGTTGAAACAAAATTGCCCCAATTGGTGACCGTCAGTCACGAGATTACATTGCATCATGGTTGACAAAATGGGCTAACTAAAAGTGGAAACAAAATTATTAGGCCGTCCATTTAGATTGACTTTAAATTCAGATATTCCTGTTTTAGTTCGAGATATCCGTCTTTAATTTTAAAATGAGTTAAATATATATTAAAATATATGACAGATTATTTAAAAAATATCAAAAAATTTGTTTCTTTAAATATCATTCCCTATATACTAAATATTAAATAAGACAAATTAATCTTTTAATTAAATTATATTATTTTCACTAAACTATGATATTTTAATTAAAATAAAATAAAAGTGATACAAAACTATAAGAGAAATTTCACTGTGTACCCCGAATCTTTTGATTTTTTATGTAGTACCCCTACATTTTGAAATTTATAAGGTGTATCCTTGAACTTTAAACATTGGTCTATGCAAATATGCAATGACCTTATTGATTTTCTTTGCTAAGTTAGTTTATTAGTTGATCTATTAAACCACTATTTATCATTTCAATTACTTGAAAATCTACTCAATTACTTAAATTCGCCAAAATACCCATTAACCCATCAAATAGCATACGAATCTAACTAACAATCCATGAAATCTCCATTATCATTTATTATTTCATAATGAAGGTTTTTAATAGTAGTTTGTATTTATTAAAAGTGATTTGTAATGCATCTTATACACGACAGTGACAAAACATAAATGAGGTTGAATAAAGGTCGGACTACGGTTCTTCATAAACGATAAAGTTAATGCAGAGTTGAAAAAAGTCATCATGGAAAAATAAGTAAGAAGTTTAGATGTACAACACAGATTATAAAAAAAAAAAGTAGAGTACAACATAGAAAACTGAAAACCTCAAGGGTACAACGTAGAATCCTAAACTAAAATGGGTTAATCTTTCATTGATGTTATTTATTAGAAAACGATTTGACTCATACTCCGTATAAAACAGAACTATAAACCGACATTAATTTCATGACAAAAAAATTTGATGAAATTTATAAATTGAAATCCTTAACTTTGTGGTGTAAAAATTTAACAATTATTGATGAGGTACTAATTTTATATAAATAATTTACTAAAAGTAAAAATATTTATATATCGTGCATGTATTGCATGAGGTCTGAACTAGTGCGGTAGTATTTGAACCCGTCTTAAAGTTTAAGGCATATACTAGCTAGGGTTGTTCATTCACGGTTCGGTGAACCGAACCGAACCGTTGTACGGTGAACCGGTCAACCGGTTCGGCTAAAAAGAGAACCGTAACCGAACCGTTTTTGGCGGTTATTTCCGGTTCGGTTAACCGGTTTAACGGTTCGGTTTACGGGTTAACCGAAACCGATTCTAAATACTTGTATGCACAAAATTTTCAATCTTACCTTGATTCATATCATTGAAATTTTGCATATTTGGAGATTGTTTCAGAGACTTTTACCATAGAAACAAGTTGTACAATATTAAAGACCAAACAAACACTGAAAACAAAACAAAAATGAACATACTGAACTTACAAGAAATCCAAATAAATAAACAAAAGACCAATGAACAAATTGTGTAGAAAGATTTAACTAAATGAATATATGAAATCCATTGAAAAGAAAGGGACAAAAGAAACAAGAGGATGTTGTATTGACGAAGGCAGACACGTAAACGACAACGGCGGAAAGAAAGTGACGAAAGCAGGTACGTGAACGGCGACGGCGGCATGAAAGTGAACGGCGACGGCGGTATGAAAGTGAACGGCGACGGCGGCGCGAAAGTGAACGGCAGTAGGAGAGTATGAGATGAGAAAGAGAAAGAGAAGAGATTGAGAGAATAAGAGGTGTGAGGGAATGTTTGTGAGAAAGAGGCGTGAGAGATTGAGAGAAAGTTAGGGTTTTGTTTCAAGTTTTGGGCCAAAAACTGATCCAGCCCATCAGTGTATAAACAATATTAATAATTCGGTTCGGTTTCGGTTAACCGCGGTTTCCAAAATTCGAACCGAAACCGAACCGTTTCCGAGGCGGTTAAAACGGTTCGGTTCACCGAGCTAATTTTTTTTCTCGGTTCGGTTAACCGAACCTAAAAAAAGGGCGGTTTTCGGTTTTTCGGTTCGGTTTTTGCGGTTCGGATAATTATGAACACCCCTAATACTAGCAATGCAAGATTTACAGCTTCGAATTAGTCATAATTATTTTGTAGACGGTCTAATACTACAAGGCAATCTTATTATATAAAAAGAAGACACGTTAATTAGAATTAAAATTGAATAAACCTTTTTTAATAAAACATTGTTTCCTGGTGTCAGACCGTCTTCTTCAATAATTTGTGCTGAATAGAATGTTTGCGAATATCTTTTTAAAAAAAAACGGAAAATTCACGCGGTATCCCTGACTGGGTTCACATTTTGCAAGAACTCGGTCTTTTTTTATCTGAAATACTTTAAGAGGTCCTGACTCGTGCTTACGAGTTACGACCTCAGAACGTGACAAATTTTTTTCAAACACAATAATTTATTTTTAAATAGACTCACGGTGTGAGACTGTCTTATCCTCTAACTCATCCCCCTATAACTAAAAGAATAAGTCACTAAAGATATTTTCCCGCTCAAATTTCACAACTTTGGTTTGAGCCTTTATTAGTTATAATCATTCTATAGATACATTTTGTACAAATTAGGCTCATAAATGTTATATGGGTGTTGCTCTTTCATAGACATGACTTACTCAATCATGGACAATATTTACAATCTTACCCCTCCCATATTATCACCAATGTTTCCCTCGATTTAATTAACCCTTCCAATTCTCTCCTTCCAACAATCAACCACCAACACCACCCCAACAACCACCGCCATCTCACTACTTCATCCTATGCCCTACCATTCTAGTCGACCGTGCACCGCCGGCGAGAGTCGCCCTCCCCCTGCCACCATAAGGCCATCCCCTCCCTTCCGCCTCAGACGCGCACACACCCACCGCAACCTAGCCCCTCTGTAATCTGTGACCTGCGCCGACGACCCTCTCCCTACCACTTCCCCTACCGACGACCAAATGCCCGACCCTAGCCACCCCCAACCACCACTTTTTCAATGAACCCTAATTGTAATCTTTTGCCTAATTTAATTTGTATACATGGTTGATTTTGATTTTCAAAAAAATTGATATATTGATGATAAAGATAGAATAATTACTTGTTTAAGTATATGAATTGAAGTTTACATTTGATGATTTTGATAAGATTACAATTAATTTGATTAGTTTTTTAGAAGAGAAGAAAAAGAAAAAAGAAGACTGCTTTCTTGGTTTTTAGAAAAAGGGTATGTAATGGAAAAGTTATGGAAAAGAGTGCATGAAAGAGTAAAATGTGTCCATGAATGAGCAATTACGATGTTATATCGCCATTAGATTACTTCTATAATTAATGTGTGCACCATAAGAAATATCTATATATAAAAAAATAGTAATATATTCTTATACAATATATATTTAATACTATTACCATTTATTTTTCAATAATTTTTGTATCACAAAATTATCCATCAAAATATCTTCGAGTGGAAGAAGAAATCTATTTGCTTTATTTAATTTGCATTTTTTCGATCATTTTGTTGTAAGGTATTAAGGAATTATACATAAAAATAGGATATCACGATTGGAATAAGTTTATGATCTATTAAATGAGAAATTGATTTTTTAAAATAAGTTTTATGTATAAAATTTGTATGTTTGCAAGGTCTTACACATAAAAGTTGGATGTGACAAATTGCAATGAATTGAAGTACAATATTTTTTAATACAAATTATAGGGTTAGACGAACCATTATTAAAATAACTATTTATTTAATGTTAATAGATGAGTTGCCTTGTATATATTGGAACCGTCTTTAAGGATAAGACCGTCTCATATTTTCAAATTGTCTCACGCAATATTACCCCCGACTAAGAAAAAAAATTTCTAAACGATAAAATCTAAAATACCGTGCATTCGCACGGAATCTACACTAGTGTTGGATTAAGATATTTACGATTATCTCTTAAAGAAAACGGTAGGAAACTTTTTAAAATTGCAAGCCAAAAAAAATCAACAGTTTAAAATGTAAGGTGCCCTTAAAAATGTGTCATTTAATAAGCAGATCTGGTATGCGAGAAACATGGAGGTCGGCATTTGTCGGCCGGTGGATCAAGAGTCAACTTGCCTCCTACTATTTGTGATCTGTGGAACATTTATTACACCTTTTACTTTTGTAGGTATTGATTGGCTATAGTAGCACTCCATTGCAGTACTCGTATTAGTTTTTGTTTACCTAAATAAAAGGCCGATGTACGATTGTACGAATTATTAGCCCGCGTGAACCTTTGGGGGTGCCTACAGGCTACATCAAGCAAACAAATCATCTCGCTTGTAAACGTCACCAACATTTTATCTTTCATTAACCTTTATCCCACTTGTCCTCCTTAAAAGATTATAAGCTTGAGACAGTCATAACAGAAATTTGTGTTTTAAATTGAGTGGTTTGCATTGAATTATTTTTGAGTCAATAACTACAAGTATACAAGTGATTCATTCTTGGTTTTTTGTCGAAAAGGATGCGCAAAAATGATTTGATGCTGGCGAGAGTTGAACTTGGGTTATGAGCACCACCCTTCGTGACTTTAGCGACTAAGTTAGTTGACATTTGCACAAGTGATACATTCTTAGTGTGACCATTTCACTTTATAGATGATCCGGGTTGATATCATTTTTGTGCAAGTTTTTAAAACTTCACATGGGCTAATTGTCCCAAAAATGATAAAATAAAATACTCCGTAGTATTTGTAAGATTACATTTAACGTAGCTGATTCAGTATAATACCCATTTACAATAGATGCGTATCATTTACAAAGTAAAAAGGAGAGAAAATTCACCCTTAACTTTAAAAATATGGATCTTAGCATACACAAACACTTAAATTAACTAGTCTTACGTACGATTTTTCCTCCGCCCTGGACAAATATCTTTGTTTATGTCATAAAGACTAAAAAAGGGAAGGGGACCATTCAGGGGCGGATTTAGGGGGGGGGGGGGGGGGGGGGGGGGGGGGGCCCCCCCGG
>JAIUZE010005124.1:0-15911 GCA_022085475.1 Heliosperma pusillum
GAAATTTGCATGGATGAACATTAAAATGTTTTCAAAGATAAATTGGTAGGCAAAGAGTTTTGCACCAACCTTAATTCTTTGATCCATTCGAATATACTTAGCGATTAAAGCATATCATAATAGTATGATGTCAATTGGACCTCAAGAACCACCTTCTCGAATACGATTCTAGAAGAGGTAGTATATTTTATATTCACCTGTGGGTTCGTAGACCCTAACTATCCTAAGTTAATTTGCAAAGCTTAAGAGGATGTCTTAAGTAAGCACTAAAGAGTTGGAATTGATGTGTCAATCATGTCATAAAATATTTCTCGATATCTCGAGAAATTATGTTTATACATGAAGTTTAGTGGGAGTAATGTGGTGTGCATCAGTCTTATATGTGGAGACATATTGATCATTTTAGATGATGGAATATTTTGGAGAAGTAGAATACATCTTTTAGATATCTGGATTTATGAAGATAAATCTAAAAGGATATTAGCGTTGAGTCAAAATTCTTATATTGATAAGATCTTTAACTAGTTCAAGGAAGTTGAACACATGATAATTGATTCACTTTGCTTCCGCTGCGGGATCAATTAATAACGCTGTGATGTATACTCAATCCGACATTTAGCATACTTTGAGTAATGACAATATTTGCAACAAATCAAGTGGAGAGTCCACTTGATAGCCATAAAAGAACATTCTTCGTCAAAAACACCTTGCGAATGACTAAAAGATATGTTCCATGTGTTTGGAGTTTAAAATGAGTTACGTGTAAGGGTTACACAGACTTCAGTTTCCAAACTGATCAAAGTGGTTTGAAATCACGAACTGGCTGTGTTTCATAGAAGATTTATCTGTTGGAAGAGTTCCAAACAGAAAATACTATTGGAAAGGTTCCAAGTAGGAGTGACATTTTCAAATATAAATGTCATGTATCCGCTGGAAGTGTTCCAGGCAGTTTATCATTTCGGATTTAACAACGGAAATGGAGTACATTGCGTCATATGATGATGCATATGAAAGTAGCTTGGATTCGACAGTATTGGAGAGACTAGAAATAGTTCATATAGCTGTATATCCTATCCTATTATACTGGTAAAACAGTGGGAGCTAACTTTAGGCCAAGAGTCCTAAGTCTAGATTCAAACCTAGACACGTACTCAGAAAGTTTTATGTAATATGAGATTACGTAAACAAAAAGAAATAGCAATCAGAACGATGGGAGAGATGCAAGTATTGCTAATCCATTAGCCATGCATTTTGCAGGCTGGACATGATAGTCATGTCAGTTCAATGGGGATTGAAATATGTACCTGAATTGCTAAAGATTATAAGATATGAAATTATTGATAGCGTATCAATTTTTCCAAATATTTGATAATCGCATTCATTGTTAGAGTTTCATTAAAAAACTCCTTTATTTAGTTTGACTAAATTTTAATACTTTGTTTATCCGAATTGGTTGAAAGAAAGGTTGAACCCAATTCAAGTGAACATGACGAACTTAGTATTTTGTCCCTAGTCACTCAATGAGGTGACGTCTCGAAATGACTAGATTGTAAGTCGATCGATGATTGGTTC
Organism: Heliosperma pusillum; assembly: GCA_022085475.1. NCBI lineage: Eukaryota > Viridiplantae > Streptophyta > Magnoliopsida > Caryophyllales > Caryophyllaceae > Heliosperma > Heliosperma pusillum. The sequence continues at coordinate 1,573 of JAIUZE010005124.1, forward strand.
AGCACCATGGGGTCATGGAGATGACTGGTCGTTTACATAGACAGACTGTAAGACACTCTGTCGGACAGTGACATTGTAGAGACCCTTAAATCAATTATTTGATGCCTGGTCGTGGCAGGGTCTTCTATCTTATTCCTATAAGTCGATTCTTTTGACTGGCGACCGTCTATCTGAGTTGGTGGCAGTTTTCCGATTGGTTTGTTGGTGATGGTGTTAGGTCGTGCCGTAAAGGAGGCCGATGGAACTTCTTCTGGATCATGGTGATCTGCATCACACAGAGGTAGAATGGATCAACAGGAATTGGTGCCACCCACGTGGGTAAAAACAACTTTAGGCCACGTCGAGGAAAGTTACTGTAAATGCGTGGCCACGCTCGGAAAGAGATCTAGGTAGAATTTTCTCCGGTCAGACAGTTTTACTCTCCCCATCGAGAAAACCACTCTAGTATTGTCAATCAAAAAGCAAGTGTGACCTGGAATACACCTTGCCGTGAGTGGGAGATGTGATAAAGAGAACCAAAGAGAAATCGGTGACCGCACACTTGTGTCAGACAGTGGGAGATTGTTGGAGTAGGTGTCCTCACAAATAGTGCGCCACATATAAATCTTATTATTGAATATATTGGGATAATTATTGACTATATATATGATTAGTCAGTTTGATTAAACGTAAATCAATACGGTTTGAGCTACCTAGAGTTTTGAACGTTTATTGTCGTTTGACGGCGGTGATCAACTGAATCCCATTTCGGTCACACCTAAAGGATGAAATCCAAAATAGTAACTACTGATTTGGTATACGATACGTTAATTAGTACATTACATAATTCGATATGTAACAGAGTTAATTCTTCGAAATTGGAGTTAAGAACTTCCAATTCGTTAAACTTATTTTTCGATTATTGCGATATTGACTATAATTTATACTTATTTAAATCGATTAAATAAGATTTAACTTAGTAATTAATCGTTAAATTACTAAATTAGTTAGGTTTTGAGATGAGGTAATCTATTTAATTATATTTACAAGGAGTTGTAAAATAAATTAACAAAGCATTGTGGGGCCCATTATATATTGATATAATGGTAAAATATTACTTAAAATGTTAAGTACATATTATTTATTTAATTGAGTCATATAATTGTTATATGATCAAATTAACACTTAATTATACAAGATAATTAACCATATGATCAATAAGTATTGGTGAGACAAATATCAAAAATCAAAATGGATCCAACTAGGCCAAAATGGGCCGGTTATGTTGTAGTTCAAAGGTGATGATTTTAGTTCTTGTTTTTACTATTTAGTTACTTATGAAAGTGACATTACAAGTAAGAATAATCATCATACATACTACAACACTCCACTCTAATGCATGTGACAAAAATTGAACAAAATAATAGTCCATATTTGGACTATATCATCCGTCCATTTTGGCTTCTTGAAGGACAATTGTTGTTCATCATTTATCACTTCATTTTTGTTCAATTTGTTTAACTTCTCTCTAAAAACTCTTCTTCTCACTTAAAACTCTCATATACTAATATTTACTAAGTATTACTAGTGTAGTAATATAGTCATAATATTAGTAGAATAATATCTATCTTATTATCTAGTTAATAATAAGGGTAGATTATTTGGGTTAATCTTGGTGCAACTTAGAGTAGATCTTCTACTTTGGAGATAGTTTGTGTTCATCCATATTTATAGCTCAAGAACAACAAGAAGGAGTTCTTGTTGTGCCCATATAATTTCCATAACAATGTGAGGAAATTTCTTCTTTTATGTAAATGTCTTTATATTTGCATGCATGTTACATAGATCATTATAAACTAAATTAAAAAGTAATTTAGTAATTAATTAGAGGAGTCTAATTAAGGTCTATGGACTTTCACAAAAGCCTTACAATCCACCTGGTTTTCAAAACCAGATATCTTCATTCCAACCTAACTTCAACCAACCATACCAAAATCAACCTCAACACCAACCACCTCAAATTCAAGGCCAACCTAATGACTCAAGCTTGAGCAAAATTGAATCCATGCTTCTACAAGTTGTTCAAAAGCAAGATTCAATGTTTGCTCAACTTCAAAAGAGTGATCAAGCTCAAAGTGCTGCCATCAAGATGCTTGAAACTCAAATGGCCCAATTGGCTGCCTCTAATGCCCAAAGAAAACAAGGCCAACTCCCACCTCACGGTGAACAACCGAGGAACACCGCAAATGCTATCACCCTTAGGAATGGTACCACTTATACGGAACCTCAGCAACCCAAAGAAATTATAATTGAGCCTTCACAAGTAGAAAGCCAAAAAGAAACCCAACCATCCACCGCTAAGGAAGCGGAAAACAAAACTGAAAAGAAGGATGAGCTTGAAAAGGAACCCATCAAAATTCAAGTTCCATTTCCCCAGCGTTTGAAGAGAAATCATAAGGAAACTCAGTTCAGCAAATTCATGGAAGTAGTCAAAAACCTCCAAGTAACGGTTCCCTTCACTGAATTAATCACTCAAATCCCTTCTTACACGAAATTTATGAAGGATATCTTGACAAAGAAGAGGACTCTAGATGATGTTGAAATCATCGCATTCACCGCTGAATGCAGTGCATTATTGCAAAATAAGTCCCCTCCTAAGTTAAAGGATCCTGGTATTTTCTCTATACCTTGCACTATCGGCACCTACACTATTGATAAAGCTTTATGCGATCTAGGTGCTCGTGTAAGCGTCATGCCCTATTCCATCTGTGAAAAATTGAATATGGGAATTCTTAAATGCACAAGTATCACCTTGCAAATGGCAGATCGTTCTCTAAAACAACCTATGAGAGTTTTAGAAGATGTGCCTGTTAGAGTAGGGAGGTTTTTCATTCTAGTCGATTTCATAGTGTTAGATATGGCTGAAGATTCGCAAATCCCTATCATTTTAGGAAGGCCATTTCTACACACTGCGGGAGCAGTAATCGATGTTAAGAATGGAAAATTGACATTAGAAGTAGGTGATGATAAAGTCACCTACAACTTAAACATTGCAATGAAGAGCCCTATGCTTGAAGAGACTTGCTGTTTCCTTGACATTGTCGACTCAATTATTGATGAATCTCTGTATCCATCAATAATTGAGGATCCATTAGAAGCAATTTTATTGTTAGAGGATATCTTCGAAAACGACAATTTTGAGATCAGTGAGCTGGAAAGGGACTTGACTGGAAAAGAGATATCGTCTGAAGAAGTTGAGGAGTTCATGAGCTTAATTGATGATCCTGCCAAGGCAGAAGTACATAAACCTGAACTTAAACCTCTTCCCTCAAATCTAAAATATGCCTTTTTAGATGAATCCGAATATTGCCCAGTCATAGTGAGTGCTCTCCTAGATGAAAATCAGTTAAACTCACTATTGACTGTTTTGAAAAAACATAAGAAGGCAATAGGATATAAGCTTGAAGATCTCATTGGCATAAGCCCTGACTTTTGCATGCATAGAATCAACTTAGAAGAAAGCCAAAAACCTTGTGTTCAAGGTCAACGCCGTCTTAATCCTAACATGCAAGAAGTAGTTAAAGCTGAAGTTATGAAATTGCTAGATGCTGGCATAATCTATGCAATTTCTGACTCAAAATGGGTTAGCCCTGTCCAAGTTGTTCTCAAGAAAGGAGGAACAACAGTAGACAAGAATGAAAAGAATGAGCTCATCCCCACAAGAATTGTGACGGGATGGCGTATGTGTATTGACTACAGGAAGTTGAATCAATCAACTCGAAAAGATCACTATTCTCTACCCTTCATTGATCAAATGCTAGAGAGGTTAGCTTGGCACAAGTATTTCTGCTATCTAGATGGTTACTCAGGATTTTTCCAAATTCCTATTCATCCTGAGGACCAAGAGAAAACCACCTTCACCTGTCCCTATGGTACTTTCGCTTATCGCCGAATGCCATTTGGCTTGTGCAATGCACCTGCAACTTTCCAGCGTTGCATGACTAGTATCTTTTCGGATTTTGTTGAATCTATCATGGAAGTATTCATGGACGACTTTAGCGTGTATGGCATTTCCTTTGATAATTGTTTGACAAATTTATCCAAAGTACTAAAACGCTGTGAAGAAGTCGACCTTGTTCTCAATTGGGAAAAGTGTCACTTCATGGTGAACGAAGGTGTAGTTTTAGGACACATCATTTCTGAAAGAGGTATTGAAGTGGATCGAGCTAAGATCCAAGATATTGAGCAACTGCCACCATCTGCTAATGTAAAAGGAATCAGGAGTTTCCTTGGCCACGCCGGTTTTTACCGACGGTTTATAAAATATTTTTCTAAAATAGCCAAGCCTCTGACTGAGCTCCTTTTTAAGGATGCACCTTTTAATTTCACAAAGGAATGCCTTGAGGCATTCAACAAAATCAAACGTGCTTTAATCACCGCACCTATAATCCAGTCACCTGATTGGAATCTTCCTTTTGATCTTATGTGCGATGCGAGTGATTATGCCGTTGGAGTTGTTTTGGGGCAAAGAAAGGAAAAGTTCCTTCATGCTATTTACTATTCTAGTAAAACCTTAGATCCTGCCCAAATCAACTACGCCACCACTGAAAAAGAACTTCTTGCCATTGTCTATGCTTTAGACAAATTCCGTTCTTACCTTATAGGATCGAAAGTCATTGTTTACACTGACCATGCTGCTTTGAAATATCTGCTTTCAAAGAAAGAGGCAAAACCTAGACTTATCCGATGGATCTTACTTCTTCAAGAGTTCGATCTAGAGATCCGGGATAAGAAAGGAGCAGAGAACGTAGTCGCTAACCATCTCTCGAGGATAAGAGTAACTGAAATAGGATTGCCAACACCAATTAATGACTCGTTTGCTGATGATTCATTAATGGTGATTGCTGACTCTTCTCCTTGGTATGCTGATATGGCCAATTTTCTTGTCAGTCGCCAGCTACCTTCTGACCTTTCTTATAACCAAAGAAAGAGATTTTTGCATGATGCAAAATTCTTTGTTTGGGATGACCCTTATCTTTTCAAGCAGTGCTTGGATGGTCTTTATAGACGTATGTATCCCCCAGTGGGAAGTTAAAGGAGTTTTAGAAGGATGCCACTCAGCTGCTTATGGTGGTCATCATGGTCCGTCCAAGACCGTAGCCAAAGTCTTACAATCCGGGTTTTTCTGGCCCTCGATGTTTAAAGATTCCAAAGACTTTGTTATGGCTTGTGACGCTTGTCAACGAATGGGTCAAATATCCAAGAGACATGAAATGCCTCAAAACGGCATATTGGAAGTCGAAATATTCGATGTCTGGGGTATTGACTATCAAGGACCATTCCCTTCTTCTAACGGAAATCGTTATATCTTAGTCGATGTTGACTATGTTTCTAAGTGGGTAGAAGCAATTGCTACTCCCACTAATGATGCTAGAGCTGTGATACGACTATTTAAGAAGATCATCTTTCCACGTTTTGGTGTACCTAGAGCCGTGATAAGTGATCGAGGAACTCATTTTGGAGAAAAGCAGTTAGACACTCTGCTTGCCAAATATGGTGTGTATCACAGACGAGGATTGGCCTACCACCCACAGATCAGCGGTCAAGTAGAAGTCTCAAACAGAGAGTTGAAAACAATTCTTCAGAAAGTAGTCTCGAAATCTAGAACCGACTGGAGTAATAAGCTCGATGACACCTTATGGGCTTATCGCACAGCTTTCAAAACCCCGATTGGAACATCTCCTTATCGGTTGGTTTATGGAAAGGCCAGTTATCTTCCTGTCGAGTTAGAGTACAAAGCTTACTGGGCTATCAAAGAACTCAACTTAGACACTAAGCTTAGCGCTGATAGACGACTTTTGCAACTCAATGAGTTAGAAGAATTTCGTTTGCAAGCTTATGAGAATTCTAGGATCTACAAAGAGAAAACGAAGCGTTGGCACGACAAGAGGATAATTAAAAAAGAATTTAATGTCGATGACCAAGTACTTCTTTTCAATTCCCGTCTGAAAATTTTTCCGAGAAAAAATTGATCACGATGGTCTGGACCATTCACTGTCACATATGTTAGCAAGTACGGCTATGTGGAACTAATGACTAGCAATGGTGAGAAATTCAAAGTCAATGGACACACACTGAAACTCTACTATAGCAATTCTATCATCGGATGTTTAGATATTGTCTATACAGAGCGTCCATCCCCAACCCAATGATTTCATAGAAGAATTCGTCGAGCAGGACGTTAAACAAGCGCTCCTCGGGAGGCAACCCGTGTTTTCCCTTTTTCCCTTTTTATTTTTTTTCCCTTTTACGTTGTTTTGTTAGATTTCTTTGCAGATGAAAGAGTTTTTGAAGAATCTATGAAGACCTTCCTTATCAAGTCCAAAAGACTAGCTTGGGGGAGTCTGCGCTGGCTAGTAAGCTTCATTCTTCTTTCATTTTTCCTTTCTTCCCATTAAGCATCTCGTTGCATATTTAGTCTTTATGCTCACATTGAGGACAATGTGATGTTTAGCTTGGGGGAGGGATTACATTTTCCTATTTTGCATTTTAGTTGATCATTTTTCAAATTTTGAATAAAAGAAAGAGAGATTTTTGAGAAAATTATAAAATTTTGAACACAATTGAATGCTTTTCATGCTTTGCTTGCTTGTTTGCTATGCTATCATGTTACATTTCCCACACTTAGAGCTTTCAAAAGATAATGATTCTATATTTATTGAATTGAGCATACATGGGGAAGTCTTGTACACAGTAGGCATGGAATGAATCTATAGATGAGTACGCTTGATCTTGACATTTGGCAAGTTACATATATTGTAAGGTAGAACCTCCTTAGACTGGTACATCTATACCCAGTCTCATTTAGGTGTGTGTAGTTCTCCTTGTGATGTGTGTCATGTCAAAACGCATAAGTATGGTTCTCATTTCATTTCTATAAGCATTGCATTCATGATTCACTATGATTTGAAGCCTTTTTCACTTTAATTTTCTCCTCAAAATAAGCCCCTTCATACAAATGCTTCACAAAAGTAATAGCTACATGTAAAAACTGCCTACCTTTTGAGCTAGTAGCTAGACTATGGTGTGTGGGTGCTCTTTTGAGAAGATTTGTTCTTATCTGTCAAAGTGAATTTGGAAAACGAAAAGTTCAAGAAGTGAAGTTATGTTCGAAAGAAAAGAAAAATAGAAAAGAATAAAAGAAAAAAAAAAGAAAGAAAAAGAAATAAGAGAAGAAGTTATGAGTATCTCCTAAGAAATGTCAATTCAATGATTAGAAGGAGTTTACTTGTGTGTTTCGTGTGTAATAAGCCAATCAATCTGTTCCTTCTGGCTTCGTTTTTCATCTTTTGGGAATTCATCAAAAGTTTGGATTGAGTTTTCATATATCATTGGTCAGTTGCTAGCTCATTCTAACCTTCACATGACCATAACTATTTGTGCACCTTTCACCCATTTCCCAAAGCCTTCTTCTTATTTTTCGGCTTCTTTTCTATGTGCATTGTGATCTTTGACTTGTGCTTTGAATTGTTTACCATATTAGATTGCGGACGCATTTTCATAAGTCGTAGATAGGTGAGTGCCTCAAAAACATTTACACATAAAGAAATCACCTTTTACATACATGAGTGTTCGAGTGTACCGTGAGAGTCCAATTGTCAAAAGATCATGCAAGAGCCGAAAAATCTGTAGTGAAATTCTTTGTGCTACGCCGTTATGTAAATCTCAGCCATGTTTTTGTATCATTCTTGCCCACGTTGCTTTTGGGTTGTGATTCATTATGTTTCCAAAACTTTACGTTGAGAGTTGTTTCCTGATGGTGTAGTAGCCAATGCTTACAACCTTGTCCTGGTATTGTTTGTTATGTTTGCTTGAGGACAAGCAAAGGTTTAGCTTGGGGGAGTTTGATAAGTGAATATTTGTATGATTTTAACCCTCACTTTAGATTTGTGCTTTGTTAAGCCATTTTATGAGCTAATATCGTCTTCTAGGCGAATTCCTGTGTTCTAACCTGTTTTGTAGGGAAAGTGACGTTTCTACGCCCTTTTTCTATATTTTCGAGCATTTGCCTAAAACCCGACGATTTGAAGAAACAAGCTTGACCAAGTGAAAGGCATTTCAAGAAGGTTCACTAATTCGGAAGAGAGAAGAAGCAAAGACGGTTTCGTAGTTACCGGAAGATCAATCAATATTCATCGCTTTACATCAAATCCTATCAACAAACCCGATTGAAGAAGTCAAGGGGGATGTTGGAAGTCAAGTCAAAGCAAAGGAAGATGAAACGTTAGTCAAGAGCTTCCAGAAGACCACTTACCCGATCGGGTAAGTGTGTACCCGGTCAGGTATCCTTGCTGATCCGAGCATGGCGGCTTCTTCTTCCTACTTTTGTCCTATGTGTTTAATGCCCGACCTCTTCTCCACGAAACCCTAATACTATAAATAGATGCTCTAGCATCTCATCTCATATCATCTCATCTTATACAATCTTCTTTACAACATTCTTTAGAATAATCTTTTCTTTTTCTCTCTAGTTTCTAGTCTTTCTAGTTTAGATCATTTCTTCTATTGTCTTTTGTTCTTAGTGTATTTCTGTCCATTTCTTATCAAAACATTAGTTTAGTTCAATAAGAATTTCAATCTTTGTAATCTACTTTGTTGGGTTCAAGAATTGTAATTCAAGGAACGATTATTCTATGCAAGGGATTTCTATTATCGTTATCACTTTCGTTGTTGATCGTCCCCAGGTATTCCTAATTTATCCCTTACTTATTATCTTTTATTGTTTTCCATTTGATTGTCATTTTCTATTTATGTTATTCTAGATTCATTTTCATAATGATAGTTTCATCCCTTAGATTGTTAAATAGCGTCGTTATTATCGCCACATAGAGAGTCTAAAATCATTAAACCAACTAAGTATGTATATCCTAGTTTTAATTGTTAATATCATCTTAAACATAAATATAATCATGAGTGAGTAGTCACCTTTCTAGGGTGTAGGGTAGCCATGTTAGATTGATTAAAAGATGACAATTAGATAAAAGAAATTGTGCCTTTAAAACATTGTGTCTATGCATGTTTGGACTTTAACGATAGTTGACGATTCCTGATCACAATCATTGACTAGTATGGAATTCTTTTCCAAAGTAGACATACGAGATTTGAATAGACAAAGCATGACATAGTGGATTAAGACCTAGTAAATCGCCTAAATGCCTGCTAGACCATCTGATCTATGATTGTAATGAACACACCATTCTTACGAACGCGCAATGAATTATTCGCATATCCTAAATCCAATTTCATCAATATGTCAATCTACATGTGTGAACCTACTTCCCTAGATGCTTCCCATTATTGTTAATTCATCATTTGCTTTATTGTTTTCATTTTAGTTTGCTTTCATTTTTTTTATTTATGCTTTTTATTAGTTTAGAATTCAAAACCACAAAACCCAAAAAATCGTTAGATAAAACTCAATTGTGAGACGATTCACAATTCATAGGAAACACCATCTCCCTGAGGATCGACCCCTACTTCCCTAATTACATTAATTTGTTATTAGCCTAGTCTGGGTAAATTATCTTTGTATTGGGATTGCGACAGGCCCGATCATTGGTTCAACACCATGGGGTCATGGAGATGACTGGTCGTTTACATAGACAGACTGTTGAGACACTCTGTCGGGCAGTGACCATAATAGAGTCCCTTATTAAAATTGTTGAAGCCTGGTCGTGGCGGAGATTTCTATTTTATTCTTATGAGTCGATTCTTTAGATTGGCGACCATTTACCTTAGCCGGTGTAGTTTCTGATTGACTTTGGTTTTTGTCCTAGGTCGTGCCGTGAAAGGAGGCCGATGGACATCTTCTGGGTCATGGTGATCTGCATCATACAGTGTAAGATGGGTCAACAGGAATTGTCCATCCACGTTGGGTATTAACATCTTCGGGCCACTCGAGGAGTAGTAACTGGAAATGCGTGGCCACGCTCGGAAGAGATCTCTGGTAGATTTTCCGGTCAGACAGTTACTCTCCCAGATCGAGAAACCACTTTATTTATAAATTTTCAATCGCAAGTGCGACCTGTAAGACACCTTGCGATGAGTGGGAGGATGTGACGCAAAAGAGACAAGAGAATCGGTAGCACAGAACTTGTCGAGACAAGTGGGAGATATTGTTGGAGTAGGAGTCCTCCACAATAGTGTCGCTACATGCACAACTTGTATCGGACAAGTGGGAGATTGTTGGAGTAAGTGTCCTCCACAATAGTGCATTTATATAATAAATCTCATTTGGAATATACGTGGCATGATTAGTATATTTTGATACTCCACGTCAGTTGATTAACGTAAATCCGTAACGCTTGGCTGACTAGAGTTTAACGTTATTGTCGTATGACGGTGGTAATCAACTGATCTATTTAGGTCACACCTATAGGATGAGACCCAAATAGAATACTAATTATTTATATACGATACAGTTTAATTAGAGCATTACATATATTTGATATGTACGTTTAGTTATGAGAGTTATTTATTGGAAATTGAGTTAGGAACTCATTCCACTTATTTTTATTAGTCAATTATTCGATAACTGACTAAATAAATTTTACGTCTTATTTTAATACAATTAAATAAGATTTAATTTAGTGATTAATCGTTAATTCATTAATTTAGTTGAGGTTATGCATACATTTTGAGGTAGAGGTAATTAGTTAATTATATTTACAAAGAGTTGTAAAATAAATTAACTGAATATTGTGGGACCCATTATATATTGATATAATGGTATAATATCACTTAAAAGTTAAGTACATATTGTTTATTAATTTGTGTCATATAATTGTTATTTGATCAAATTAATACTTAATTATATAAGATAATTAAGCATGTGATCAAAAGTATTTGTGGGACAAATATCAAAAATCAATATGGACCATTTTTGCTACATGTGAGCCGAAATTGTGCTCTTGTAGAGCAGTGATGATTGTTCTTATTTATTTAGCACACTTATTCACATGATAGTGACATTGCCTACACTACTTTATTCATTTTGTACAAATTAACACATAAAGCATTTGCATGTGATTGAAAATTGGCACATATATACCCATTTGCTATGTGTGTGCCGTGAGATTGTAACAAGAAAAGAACAAGATTTGTTCTTGTTTCTTGCTCATGCTTTTAATTCAAGTTTCATGTCTTTAACTCTATATACACTAATATTCATCTATATTACTAGAGTAGTAATATTACATATATTAGTAAAAGATGAAATCTCTTCTTATTATCTAGTTAATAATAAGCTTAGATTATTTGGGTTTAGTCTTGGGTGCAACAAGAAGGAGACCTTCTACTTTGGAGGTTATTTTATGGAGGATCATCCATTAATTTCATGCTCAAGAACAATAAGAAGGAGTTCTTATTGTGCCCATATTGAACCGAAAATACACCATGTAAGGATGTTTTCGTCTTATATTTTCTTTTATTCTTTTATATTTGCATGCATGATAACTAGATCCTAAATCATTAAGTTAATGTAATTTAATGAACTAATTAGAGGAGTCTAATTAAAGGTCTAGGACTTTCACTTCTTCCATCTTTTAATCATCATAATACATAGAAAATACTTTCAATTTCTATTTTGTTTAGTTATTTTGTATGGAAGGCTAAGGTCAACATCTTGGAACAAGTTTTTGATGCCAAGTAAGTTTGAATTGTAAGACTCTTATTTTATTTCTATTTCATTATTAGAGTATCAAATTTAGTTTGCATTATTGTTGGTTTGTTAATTATGCACCTAGAATGATCAACTAGTTGTCATTAGTTAATTAACCATTGCTAGATTAGATGAATTAATCTTTTGTTCGTTTATCTATTCCATTGTAGCAATTATAATTCATCAATTCGTATGCTTTCATCATCGTTGATTTATAAAAGACTAAATTTGTATGAACCAAAGGGAAGCAATGCTTGGTTTCTTCATTCGTTTATCTTTGCTAAATTCCATCGCTTAAATCTACAAACTCGTAGCAATTGAGCACTTGACTAAATTGACGATATTGTAAGGACTATTTGTTTACGCTTCTAACTAATAATCATTCATAAGTGGATTTAGAAGTCAACAACTTCATAGCAAAGTATTCAATAATGAAATATATTAGAAGAGTCAATGATCAATTCATGACTTTTTGGTGGAAATTACTTGGTCCAAGAATCATTCTCTTATTCGTTCTACATTTACATTTATTTATATTGCTTTTATATTTCTTTTCATTTTTGTTTTAGTAGACTTAGAACTTCAACATATCAAAACCCCCATTTAGTTACTTGCTTTTGCACACATTTAATAAACAAAACACCTTCCTTGTGTGATCGACCTTTACTTACACTTACTATTAGATTGCGTTTGTAGTAATTAAAAATACTAATTTGGAGACTCGCGACAAGTCTAGCCAACTTTTGGCGCCGTTGCCGGGGAAGGTTATTGTTTATTTATTTGTACAATTGTTTTTTTTTTAATTTTTAGTTTAGTTTTGGTGTTTCTACTAACAAGAAGTTGTTAGATTTTAATCCAGAATTGGAGAAAACTCTTTGGGTGTTTCTACATGGTATCCCTGTATTTTTACAAATTCTACGTGGCACCCCTCGTTTTTTCAAAATCTACATGATACCCCTTAAGTTAATGAAAACCTCTCAAAATACCCATAATGCACTAATATGTCTGTTTTAAACGTTTATAATATGCACTTTTCATTGATCTTTTGACAATAACTTTTCATGACGTTATCATAAATTTGCTTTAGACAATCATAAACATATTTTTTTTTGTAAAAATTAACTGTTTTAAAACTCGATTTTTAGTAGTTTACTAAGTATAGGGATACCAGTGATAATTTTAAAAACTAAGGGGTAGCACGTAGAATTCGAAAAAACACAGGGGTACCATGTAGAAAAACCCAAACTCTTTTTCAGATAAGAAGGGAGACAAGGAGATAGCTTCTATTCGAAAAGCAAGACAAGAAAGAGGAGAAAGAAAAGATCAACATGGTACGAGAAACTAGGACTTTGAAGGAGCTCATCGCTCCCGACCTTACTCAACAACCTTTGTGCATTACATTTCCGGACTTGGATGACGGTGTCACATTTGAGTTGAAGTCGGGTTTGATCCACTTAATACCCTCATTCCATGGGTTAAGTGGTGAGGATCCAAACAAAAATTTATTGATATTTCATGTGGTATGCACTAGTATGAAACCGAAAAAGGTTACCGAAGAGCAAATCAAGTTGAGGGCATTCCCTTTTTCATTAAAGGATTCCGCTAATGATTGGTTGTACTACCTTCCACCGGGTAGTATCACTACTTGGGCCGAAATGAAGAAGGTATTTCTGGAAAAGTATTATCCCGCCTCCAAATCTTCTCATCTTAAGAAGGAAATCTCAAACGTGGAGCAAAATAATGATGAAACACTTTACGAGTATTGGGAGAGATTTAAGAAGTTATGTGCACGATGCCCATACCATGGGTATAGTGACCAAGATCTCATCCTCTACTTTGTTGGAGGATTATTACCGGAAGATGCTTGGATGGTTCATGGTGCTAGTGGCGGTGGAACACTCAACAATAATCCGGATGAGGCTAATGCGTTGTTGAGTGAGCTTGCTTCTAGCTCATGATGATTTAGTGTGGGGTCCACTACAAGAAGGGTTAGCATGGCAAATTCTAGCTCCAACCCATCATTGGAGAGCAAGGTTGAAGATTTGACTTCTGTAATGAGGGAGATACTCATGGGGAATAAGCAACAAGTGCAAGCTTGTGGTCTTTGCTCATCCAATGTTCATGTCACCGATCGGTGCCCACTTCTCCGAGAAGAGACCGAAGAGGTCAAGGCCGCTTAATATAATCCTATGCGGAGAGACGATCCCGGTTTCCAATATGGGAATCCACAAAGCGGTTTGCAACTACAAGGCCAACAAAATCAAGGCTCATCATTTGGACAGCAATTTGGTCAATCTAAACCAAGGTTCATTCCGAGGCAACAAGGTTCGAACTCATTCTTCTCTCAAGGTCAAACCTCCACTCCATCCATGTCTACGAAGGAAATGATTCGGGCTCTTACTTCTAATGTGGCCACTATGCAAGCTAATCAATTGCAATTTCAACAAGAGACAAAGGCTAGCATTGAAAACTTGGAAAATCAATTGGGGCAAATGTGTAGTGCTCTTGGGAGACTTGAAGCTAAAGATTCCGATATGCTACCTTCCCAAACTATTCCTAATCGTAAGCATAATGCGAGTGCTATTACTTTAAGGAGTGGGAAGGAGTTGCAAGGGCCGAAAGCAAAGATTAGTGAGATAAT
>JAIUZE010005125.1:0-10958 GCA_022085475.1 Heliosperma pusillum
ATAACATAGAAATGCGTGAATACATGGACTAGAAAGTCGGCAACGGCGCCAAAATTTGATGTTGTCGTTATACACCAAAAATAAAACCTAAGTCAACTAACTAAGAAGATAGCGGAAGTAGGGTCGATCTCCACCGGGAGGAAACTAATTATCTGAAATCTAAATCTGCTAGCAACAAACTGGGGGTTTTGAAAGTTGATTTAACTAAACTAAATAAAGTAAAGGGAAGAGAAAATAAGGATAGAAATTAAAACGAATAAATCAGATAAAGAGAAAATATGCTAGGATTCGGTCTACTGCAGTATCGGCATCTACGGGTCAACTATGTCAGTCAATCTATCAATGAGAAGGGCAATGGTTTTCTCCTCTCGGTCTCAAACCACCCTAGGGATTTTCCTAATTAACTCTCGTCCTCTTAGGAGTCACCTATCAATTCTAAGCAAGTCTTCCCTTCCACTCTCTCGATCCAGGTCGGGGTTAACTACCTAGCCTAGTCTCCTGCGTATACTCATTCGACTAAACCTCAATTAAATTGCTTAGACTGATTCTCATATTCAAGACTAACCAAAATAATCTATCCTAACATGCCTCTACTACAGTTTCCCTCATCCCAACATACAAGAGAATTAGCTACTCATGTTATGAACTATGCTAACAAAGACGATTAAATATATGACATAAGACATAATAAAACCGTAATTAACAAGCATGAACAATAACGCAGCAGTAATTAAGAAAAGAAACAGTAATTAAGACTAAAGATTAAGAGTAAAAGAGAAAAGAAGAAGTTTACAATCTTAGCAAATCCGGCGTAAAGAACAAATCCTACGTCGATAAACCCGAATGCAAACCAAAGGTAAAGTTCAGAAACTGATCGAAAAATTAATTCTAATTACTGTCTGATTAAAACTGAATAACAATTGCTCCCCAACTAATGACGTAAATAAGAGTCATATATAGTGTATAACACGACTCTAACCTAATTAACCTAATGGACTTAAAGCCCGTAATAGAATCTACTCGATCGAGGGAAATAACCACTCGATCGAGGCTTTTATTCATGGAAATCAGTCGATCGAGCACTTGATCGACTCGATCGACCAACTGGTAAGCGGCTTCTACTCGATCGAGCAAAGGAGGTAGCTCGATCGAGCACTTCTGGCTTCAACTCACCTCGATCGAATGGCAAGCTCCTCGATCGAGGTCTTCTGGCATAGTATGTGGTGTGAGTCATGACTTGGCCTTGATTATGAATGGTTTCACGCTTCCCAAGGCAAGAGCTCCCGTCCCGATTCTTCCATTCTCCTAAATGCATGCAAAGTGGACTGCTTTGGCTCGGTTTCTGCTACTACACAGCTTGTACCTACAAAATAGTAATGAAAGTACAAAGTAGCCAAATAGGGGCATATGGCGATATAATATCACCTAAATGACATAGAAATGCGTGCATAAATGGACTAGAAAGTCTATATAAAATACACGCATCAAACTTCCCCAAACCAAACCTTTGCTTGTCCTCAAGCAACCTAAATGCAGCTATATGAAACAAAATAAACCTAGGGGAATGGAGCAAGTCTCAGAGCTAGCAACAAGTTAATATTAAACAGTTCAATGCACTCATTCAATCGCTACAAAGCTCAACACGAAAGTGAACGAATTTATACAATCTTGGAAATAAATTAGATTTTCGACCTTGCAAGACTCAACCAAATTCGGACTCTCACGGGTCACTCTTCTCTCATCAAGCAAATGGTAAGTAAATATGTATGAGAAAGAGAGAAGAAAATATAGCCACTCACCTAGACTACGACCGACACAACATGCATTGCTAACTAATATGAAAGATGATTCAACCACCGTACACACGCATAACCACCGTTCAAGGACAATCACGTGCCGAACATTTGCAAAAATATGGATATTGTGAGGCTAATTGGTAAGAAGGGGCAAAACAAATATTGGAAATGTGAGGGTAAATAGCCAAGCTAGTTCCTAACAAGACCGCAATAGAACTCGTTCCATTTTTCCAACTATCAAAATTAAGCTCGATGCCTTAACATAAATAGGCATATACAACACAAATCCCAAATAACACCTCAATAAAATAATGATACGCAGAGGAGGTGCAAACAACAAAACTTCAGCCGATTATTTTTTCAATAAATTTTTCATTTTTTCATTTTTCTTTTTCTTTTCCTTGGCTGACTGAATAAACCTCTCGATCGAGCTAAATGAGTCACTCGATCGAGGCACATAGACACAAAATCTGCTCGATCGAGTTAAATCTACTCGATCGAGACACTATCAAGACTTCTCTTCTTTTTCTCGTAAATACCCACTCCAATCAATGAAACGAGCCAAAAACTGACACAACGGTAGAATATACCTCGACTACTAAACTAGCTCGGCAAAGGTTGGCTTAGTTTGGAATGTAGTTAAGGGCAACAGGCAGATATGGCTTTATGTGGAGTTAATGGGGTAAAATGAGGAATAGGGAGATGCAAATATTCTCAAAACACGTAATACCGACCACAAACCCAATGTGTGCAGGCAATAAGAAATCAAAGTTCATATACACGCAAATGACACGAGATGTGGGGAGTAACTACTCTCATTCCTAGATGAACTGGTCATGGATGTCACCAGTTATAGGCTCTAAAGTCTCAGAAAATATAAGTAGTTTGCCAAAAAGTTGAGTCAAGTCTAATAACAAAATTTAAATTCCAAGACAAAATTCAATAGTTCACTACTTCGATTTTACTAAGTAAATCAAGAAAGGTGCAAGGAATAGCATAAAATAGACTTGTAGTGCGATTTCATCATGAACAAAACTCCAATCCGACTCAACTATATGCAAAAATAAACGTGATATTTTTGATTTCTTTCAAATTTTTCTAATTAACATGAATTGTAAACGTGAATGCAATACAAATGCAAATGCAGATGCAAAAGGATGTAAAACACTTCCCCAAACCAAAACAGACAATGTCCTCATTGGCTATAGCACCAAAGCATATACGGGAAAGGGAAAAACAACCTAATACATGCTCCTAAGGAATGAAATGTATATATATGAAGAATGGAAAAACAAAAGGAACAGAAACAACTCACAGGACAAAGCTTCCCCAAACCAGCATCAAACTAGGGGTCGATCGAGTAAAAAGTCTACTCGATCGAGCAACTCGTCAGACAAAATCGCTCGATCGAGTAACTCTGTTTTGCTCGATCGAGCACTCTCGCAAATGCACAGCTTTCGGTTTTGAGCAATTGCTTCCCGCTTCGTCTCCTGCAAAACCGATGCCAACCGAATACCAGAAAATACCAAAAATTGTATAATAGGAAATATAAATTGTCTATCTAAACTACGGATTATCACGTGATAGTCTAAATGTCTATTGGAAAACGCAATAAATTGTTTTTACAAATTGCACGGGGTTGCAAACCCGGCTACCAACCAAATAGTTTCATGAGAAGGCCACCGTGTGGCCTTTGACTTGCGGAAGTACCCTCAGCTGCGGTAAGTTCCGTCTTCTTCCTCCACACGTACAATGGTTTCTTGGAGCCTAGCTCCACTTCGAAATCACTTGCGTACATGCGGGCTCCTTTGTCCTTCTTGGACTTCTTCGTCTTTACGTCGTCACGCGAACCTGGCTTTTCCTTTTCCAGCTCCAATGCTACTGATTTGCTACCTGTAATGGAACACACAATGGCATGCTCCTCCAATTCGCTCCCAAGCTGGGGCGGAGGTGTTACGGTAGCAATGGGGATATCACAGATAGGAGCTATTGGTTCGATAGGAACCGAAGCTTTGTCGTGCGTGAATAAATCAGGTGCGATATCAGATAAAGGAAGTGCGTAGCATGGTGACACAAGCATAGGACCCTTACTAACGTGAGACTGCGTGAATACAAAATTCTCCCCCCCTATTTGAAAAGTCAGAGTCTGTAACCCAACATCAATAACCGCTTGCGCAGTATGCAAGAACGGTCTTCCCAATATGATGGGAGTGTGAGAATCCTCAGGTATATCTAAAACTATGAAATCGACCGGGATGAAGAATCTTCCTATTTGCACAGGAACATCCTCTATGATTCCTAAGGGTCGAGACAAGGTCCTATCTGCCATCTGTACCGTCATGTTTGTACACTGAAGCTTGGTAAAGCCTAACCGTTTGGCTAAAGACAAAGGTAAGACGCTAACACTAGCTCCTAGGTCACATAACGCGTTGTCTATGAGATAGGTCCCTATATGACATGGTATAGAAAAACTACCTGGGTCAGACAGCTTAGGGGGGCATTTGTTCTGGAGAAACGCAGAGCATTCCTCGGTTAAAGCTACAGTCTCTACAGTGTCTACGGTCCTCTTACGCAAAAGAATTTCACGCATAAATTTTAGGTAAGAAGGTACCTTTAATAGGAGGTCTGCGAAAGGAACGTTCACCTTGAGGTTGCGTACAATGTCAGCGAACCGAACAAATTCCTTTTCGACCTTAGCTTTCTTCAATCGACCAGGAAACGGATCTGGAATGTCAGGATTACCACGTTGCATATCCTTGACAATCGCATTGTTGATCATCCGCTTACTTAACCCCTTCGAACGAGCTTCTCGCTCATGAAAACCCATCGATCGAGTATCTAAGTCACTCGATCGAAGATTATCCGAGCTTAAATTGCTCGATCGATCAGTTTCCTCGGTCACCTTATTCGATCGAGCAGCTTGGTTCTCTCGATCGACCACTTGTTCATCTAAATTACTCGATCGAGCATCAACAACCTCTCGATCGAGTAACTTGCTTTCTGATTCACTCGATCGAGTAACACAAATCTCTCGATCGAGTAATTTCTCCTTTATTCCATTCGATCGACTAACAATATTCTCTCGATCGATAGCATTACCAGCGACAGTCTTCGCGACATCAGGATGCGCACTAGAAATATCAGCAACTGTACCCGGACTGTCATAAGCAAGACCGCTTCTTAGAGTAATCATATTTAGCGTCTCCTTGTTCCTGTCAGTTTGAGACGGTAACTGCCCGGGTTGCCTAGTCGATCGAACTCCTGCCAATTGAGCAATCTGCGACTCCAAAAGCTTAATAGTAGCATTTGTTGCTTGATCAGTTTTGCTCATTTGGATAGCTAAAGCTTGGATCATAGACTTTAACTCCCCGATTTCTGCAATTCCTACAGATGAGGAACTAGCTTGCTGCGAATACTGGATGTTCTGAAATCCTTGCTTGTGCGGCGGTTGATACGTCGGCTGTGGTGGTGGAGGTGTAGGATTTAAGACGTTCTGGCTTGTCCATCTCAAATTGGGATGGATATTCCCTTGATTATAATACCCACCTCCTTGACGGTATTGTTGAAAGGAAAAGACTTGTTCCCTTTCAGCAAGACAGTCTATAGCCGTGTGACCAGTTTCGCCACACCTCTTGCAAGTAATCATATCATCCTGCTGCAGCAATTGAACCGTCTGCTGGTTATCTTCAGCTTTCTTCTCCCATTTATCAAGTCTGGCATTTAGTTTATTGAATTTTGCATCCAGACCTTCAGAATCGATACTAGCTATCGTCCGTGTACCACTCCTCGGATTACCATATTCAGCACAATGGGTTGCCATTTCCTCAATCAGCTTCCAACCCTTATCATCATCTATTTCCTTCTGGAACCTCCCGTTTGACGCGACATCTAGAATGGCTCGATGATCGTCATATAACCCAGTGTAAAACTGGTTACACAGAAACCATTGCTCGAACCCATGATGAGGAACAGACCTCACTAGCGTCTTGAATCGATCCCAGGACTCATAGAGATTTTCATGAGCCGTTTGCTTGAAATTAGTAATCTGACCCCTCAAAGCATTCGTCCTCTGCGGTGGAAAATACTTTTTATAGAAAGCCAGTGCGAGTGTGGTCCAGTCGGTAATACCCAATTCTTCTCGATTCAAGTTCTTCAACCAGTCTTTGGCGTTATCAGTAAGGGAAAAAGGAAACAAGAATTCCTTGATCTTGTCAGCTGTCACCCCTTTGGAAACCGGAATAGAAGAACAGTAGTCAGCAAAGGTCTCCATATGCCTCCTCGGATCCTCCCCAGCTACACCCCTATACTTATCCTGCTGGACAAGCTTGATATAAGACGGACGAAGATCGAAAGTAGTTCCATCTTCGTCCGTTGTAAGTTTGAATCCTTGAGGTATACATGCAGCTGTAGGCTCAGAATGGCTAGCAATATTCGGCATCTTTGCTGGAATGGTAGTCTCAACAGTTAAATCTTCCTCGAAAATGAAACTGTCAAAGACGGATTCAGAAGTACTCAAGTCTTCCTCCTGAATAGTCTTATCTAACCCTCTTTTCCTGCGTAGAAAGGTTCTTTCAGGCTCCGGATCAGCTTCCACTAATTCGAGCCTTTGGGACCTGCTCATACACAACTATAAAGAGAAAGATAAGAACAGTCTTAAGGAATTAGAAATTCCTTAAGACGAGACATAAATAAATAACAGAAAATTAAATTGCCTCCCTGGCAACGGCGCCAAAATTTGATGTGGTCGTTATACACCAAAAATAATAACCTAAGTCAACTAACTAAGAAGATAGCGGAAGTAGGGTCGATCTCCACAGGAAGGAAACTAATTAACTGAAATCTAAATCTGCTAGAAACAAACTGGGGGTTTTGAAAGTTGATTTAACTAAACTAAATAAAGTAAAGGGAAGAGAAAATAAGGATAGAAATTAAAACGAATAAATCAGATAAAGAGAAAATATGCTAGGATTCGGTCTACTGCAGTATCGGCATCTACGGGTCAACTAAGTCAGTCAATCTTTTAATCAGAAGGGCAATGGTTTTCTCCTCTCGGTCTCAAACCACCCTAGGGATTTTCCTAATTAACTCTCGTCCTCTTAGGAGTCACCTATCAATTCTAAACAAGCCTTCCCTTCCAATCTCTCGATCCAGGTCGGGGTTAACTATCTAGCCTAGTCTCCTGCGTATACTCATTCGACTAAACCTCAATTAAATTGCTTAGACTGATTCTCATATTCAAGACTAACTAAACTAATCTATCCTAACATTCCTCTACTACAGTTTCCCTCATCCCAACATACAAGAGAATTAGCTACTCATGTTATTAACTATGCTAACAAAGACGATTAAATATATGACATAAGACATAATAAAACCGTAAATAACAAGCATGAACAATAACGCAGCAGTAATTAAGAAAAGAAACAGTAATTAAGACTAAAGATTAAGAGTAAAAGAGAAAAGAAGAAGTTACAATCGTAGCAAATCCGGCGTAAAGAACAAATCCTACGTCGATAAACCCGAATGCAAACCAAAGGTAAAGTTCAGAAACTGATCGAAAAATTAATTCTAATTAATGTCTGATTAAAACTGAATAACAATTGCTCCCCAACTAATGACGTAAATAAGAGTCATATATAGTGTATAACACGACTCTAAACCTAATGGACTTAAAGCCCGTAATAGAATCTACTCGATCGAGGGAAATAACCACTCGATCGAGGCTTTTATTCATGGAAATCAGTCGATCGAGCACTTGATCTACTCGATCGACAAACTGGTAAGCGGCTTCTACTCGATCGAGCAAAGGTAGCAGCTCGATCGAGCACTTCTGGCTTCAACTCACCTCGATCGAATGACAAGCTCCTCGATCGAGGTCTTCTGGCATAGTATGTGGTGTGAGTCATGACTTGGCCTTGATTATGAACGGTTTCACGCTTCCCAAGGCAAGAGCTCCTGTCCCGATTCTTCCATTCTCCTAAATGCATGCAAAGTGGACTGATTTGGCTCGGTTTCTGCTACTACACAGCTTGTACCTACAAAATAGTAATGAAAGTACAAAGTAGCAAAATAGGGTATATAGTGATATAATATCACCTAAATAACATAGAAATGCGTGAATACATGGACTAGAAAGTCGGCAACGGCGCCAAAATTTGATGTTGTCGTTATACACCAAAAATAAAACCTAAGTCAACTAACTAAGAAGATAGCGGAAGTAGGGTCGATCTACACAGGGAGGAAACTAATTAACTGAAATCTAAATCTGCAAGTAACAATCTGGGGGGTTTTGAAATGGTTTTAACTAAACTAAATAAGATTAAAGGAAAGAGAAATAAAGGAAGAAATAAATATGGAATAAATCAGATAAAGAGAAATATGCTAGGATTCGGTCCGCTGCAGTATCGGCATCTATGGGTCAACTAAGTCAGTCAATCTATCAATGATAAGGGCAATGGTTTTCTCCTCTCGGTCTCAAACCACCCTAGGGATTTTCCTAATTAACTCTCGTTCTCTTAGGAGTCACCTATCAATTCTAAGCAAGCCTTCCCTTCCAATCTCTCGATCCAGGTCGGGGTTAACTATCTAGCCTAGTCTCATGCGTATACTCATTCGACTAAACCTCAATTAAATTGCAAAGATCGATTCTCATATTCAAGACTAACCAAACTAATCTATCCTAACATGCCTCTACTACAGTTTCCCTCATCCCAACATACAAGAGAATTAGCTACTCATGTTATGAACTATGCTAACAAAGACGATTAAATATATGACATAAGACATAATAAAACCGTAATTAACAAGCATGAACAATAACGCAGCAGTAATTAAGAAAAGAAACAGTAATTAAGACTAAAGATTAAGAGTAAAAGAGAAAAGAAGAAGTTTACAATCTTAGCAAATCCGGCGTAAAGAACAAATCCTACGTCGATAAACCCGAATTCAAACCAAAGGTAAAGTTCAGAAACTGATCTAAAAATTAATTCTAATTACTGTCTGATTAAAACTGAATAACAATTCCTCCCCAACTAATGACGTAAATAAGAGTCATATATAGTGTATAACACGACTCTAACCTAATTAACCTAATGGACTTAAAGCCCGTAATAGAATCTACTCGATCGAGGGAAATAACCACTCGATCGAGGCTTTTATTCATGGAAATCCGTCGATCGAGCACTTGATCTACTCGATCGACCAACTGGTAAGCGGCTTCTACTCGATCGAGCAAAGGTAGCAGCTCGATCGAGCACTTCTGGCTTCAACTCACCTCGATCGAATGGCAAGCTCCTCGATCGAGGTCTTCTGGCATAGTATGTGGTGTGAGTCATGACTTGGCCTTGATTATGAATGGTTTCACGCTTCCTAAGGCAAGAGCTCCTGTCCCGATTCTTCCATTCTCCTAAATGCATGCAAAGTGGACTGCTTTGGCTCGGTTTCTGCTACTACACAGCTTGTACCTACAAAATAGTAATGAAAGTACAAAGTATCAAAATAGGGGCATATGGCGATATAATATCACCTAAATGACATAGAAATGCGGGCATAAATGGACTAGAAAGTCTATATAAAATACCCGCATCAAACTAAAATTTGATGTTGTCGTTATACACCAAAAATAAAACCTAAGTCAACTAACTAAGAAGATAGCGGAAGTAGGGTCGATCTCCACAGGGAGGAAACTAATTAACTGAAATCTAAATCTGCTAGCAACAAACTGGGGGTTTTGAAAGTTGATTTAACTAAACTAAATAAAGTAAAGAGAAGAGAAAATAAGGATAGAAATTAAAACGAATAAATCAGATAAAGAGAAAATATGCTAGGATTCGGTCTACTGCAGTATCGGCATCTACGGGTCAACTAAGTCAGTCAATCTATCAATGAGAAGGGCAATGGTTTTCTCCTCTCGGTCTCAAACCACCCTAGGGATTTTCCTAATTAACTCTCGTCCTCTTAGGAGTCACCTATCAATTCTAAGCAAGCCTTCCCTTCCAATCTCTCGTTCCAGGTCGGGGTTAACTACCTAGCCTAGTCTCCTGCGTGCACTCATTCGACTAAACCTCAATTAAATTGCTTAGACTGATTCTCATATTCAAGACTAACTAAACTAATCTATCCTAACATGCCTCTACTACAGTTTCCCTCATCCCAACATACAAGAGAATTAGCTACTCATGTTATTAACTATGCTAACAAAGACGATTAAATATATGACATAAGACATAATAAAACCGTAATTAACAAGCATGAACAATAACGCAGCAGTAATTAAGAAAAGAAACAATAATTAAGACTAAAGATTAAGAGTAAAAGAGAAAAGAAGAAGTGTACAATCTTAGCAAATCCGGCGTAAAGAACAAATCCTACGTCGATAAACCCGAATGCAAACCAAAGGTAAAGTTCAGAAACTGATCGAAAAATTAATTCTAATTACTGTCTGCTTAAAACTGAATAACAATTGCTGACTAACTAATGACGTAAATAAGAGTCATATATAGTGTATAACACGACTCTAAACCTAATTAACCTAATGGACTTAAAGCCCGTAATAGAATCTACTCGATCGAGGGAACTAATCACTCGATCGAGGCTTTTATTCATGGAAATCAGTCGATCGAGCACTTGATCTACTCGATCGACAAACTGGTAAGCGGCTTCTACTCGATCGAGCAAAGGTAGCAGCTCGATCGAGCACTTCTGGCTTCAACTCACCTCGATCGAATGACAAGCTCCTCGATCGAGGTCTTCTGGCATAGTATGTGGTGTGAGTCATGACTTGGCCTTGATTATGAACGGTTTCACGCTTCCCAAGGCAAGAGCTCCTGTCCCGATTCTTCCATTCTCCTAAATGCATGCAAAGTGGACTGATTTGGCTCGGTTTCTGCTACTACACAGCTTGTACCTACAAAATAGTATTGAAAGTACAAAGTAGCCAAATAGGGGTATATAGTGATATAATATCACCTAAATAACATAGAAATGCGTGAATACATGGACTAGAAAGTCGGCAACGGCGCCAAAATTTGATGTTGTCGTTATACACCAAAAATAAAACCTAAGTCAACTAACTAAGAAGATAGCGGAAGTAGGGTCGATCTCCACAGGGAGGAACTAATTAACTGAAATCTAATTCTGCCAGTAACAATCTATGGGGGTTTT